>JBCEWC010003788.1:0-29132 GCA_038996855.1 Solanum aculeatissimum
CCAGGAAACAACCTCTCTATCTTTGAGGTAGTGGTAAGGTCTGCGTACATTCTACCCTCCCCAGACCCCACTTGTGGTATTTCACTGGGTATGTTGTTGTTGTTGTTTGGGTGAAGCGCGGGCTAATTACCTAGTTTTACAAATGTTTAAATATTATAGAAATGACACAAATATTTAAGGACCAAGCTTTGACTCAAGAAAATACTACAGTACATTGATGAAGTAGTTTCACTTAACATTTGCTGAATTATCGAGGTTCTATGCTCGAAACCTAGAAGGCTTGACCTGTGGTTTTTTCCTCATATAAAAAGACCATAGGCAGCTTACCCTAGTTTTAAACAAGATTCTTCTGATAAATAGGCTTTATATTCTCCACTGGTCCAAAGTCCAAAATAAGTTATTTTCTTTTGCAGTTGCCAAAGGTGATCACTACTTGCAAAATCATTAACTAGACCAAAAGAAACTCAAAATCGAATCATAAGCCACTTGTATATTTCCTGCTATGCCAAAGTATTGTATTACTTGGCAAATCACACCTTATTATCCTATTAATGGATAGTTCTCGAGTTAAATTGTCAAGCCAACTTTTTGGGATAAATTCTGGATCGTAATTGAGATGTTTGATGAGGAACCTAGAGATGTTGCATCAGAATTAGTCTTTAATGATGGGAACAACATAACATCTTGTTTTCTTTTCATTAATTGTTGTAGTGAATTTTCTTATACTATTGCAAAGATTGCTTCACATATTAGGAAGCCTTTCATATAAATCTATATCTATATATATTAATTGTAGAATGCAGACCTAGAATTGTCAAACGCAGTTGTTTGTTATAGTGTAACCTAGAATTGTTAAACATAGTTATATGTTGAAGCATCTACGGGTTTTACAGTATATGTGCATTTAACTAGATATTTTTAACTTATAATCTCGTTGATTATTAAACGTAGTTTTTTTGTTCAAGTGCAACCTAGAATTGTTAAACATAGTTGTTTGTTGAAGCATCTATGGTTGACAGTATGTGTACATTTAACTAGATATTTTTTAATTTGTAATCTTGTTTTGTTTTAACGGAGAAGTTTAAAATTGGAAATTTATGCTTTTTAACAAAGTGGTGTGTTTTTGACCAACTGTTTAAAAAGGTAAAAGCGCATCATCAAATCACGGTTGCTTTCAGGTTCCACTATAAACAAGAGAAAAAAATAAAATGAGTAGGGAGAACCCATTTTTTTGTCTGGTGGGACCCTAATGTTGGTTGTCTCCACAATCTACATTAATCTCTGCCACACCCCTTTGCACGATATCCTGCACATGTCACTTGCTACATTAAGGGGTGGGTGTTGTGAGATGGAATGATCAAGGATGGATAATTCAATTATCTATTGAGAAGGAAGGAAATGGACGTTAATTAAGTGATTTAAGCTACAAATCGCTGATAAAGTGTTCTCCATTGTATGAACAGTAGCTTGGTGATAACACAAGATTGGGCATCAAATGTTGCAGAATGAAACAGTAATTGAGAAAAACAGACAATGGAAGTAGCTAAGCTAAACTAGCTAATTACGGTATATTTTCATTGAAAAAAACCAACGTTGAATGGAATTTCATTGACAAATCCATTAGAAAGATTTGGAGAATGATCCTAGTAGCCTTTTGTTGGAGCCTAAGGAAGGAGAGAAACAACAGGTGTTTTAATGGAATTTCAACCTCTTTCTGCACTCTTAAACCAAATGCCTAGTTAGTTTATTTAGCTGACACTTTTTTGCCAATGTAAACAGTGTGGATAACTTTTTGGAGTTTGTTAGTTCCCCATCTCTAGTACAGTAGAGTAGTAGGGTAAATGTTAGTTCCCCATCTCTAGTACAGTAGAGTAGTAGGGTTCCCTTTTGACTGTTTCACAGTTTTTTGCCAAGCTAGCTCCATATATTTCTGTTTGGAGCAGCTTTCTTGCACACTGTGCTTTGTACTTTGCATTTTCTTGATGTTTTCTAATATCATTTAATTTACCAAATAAATAAAAAAATAAAAACCAACATCAAATGAGTTCATTACAATATATATCTCTTTTTGACCCTATATGACTCTCTACCTCTATGAGGTAGTGGTAAGGTCTGCGTACAATACATTCTACCCTCCCCAGACCCCACTTGTGGGATTCCACCGGGTATGTTGTTGTTTGACCCTATATGACTCACCATCATGGCCCTCTAATGGATAAGGCTACTACTAAAACATAATTCTTATAGGGACGAGATAGGAACACTTAAGTAAATTATTGGGTCTAATATGTAAGACAGATAAACTGTAATTTGGAACATAAAGGACTTAACTGTCACTTTCAACAACTGGTCATATAAAACTCAACAGCTAGGTACCACTATGCAAGCCCAGTGAACAACTTGACTAAGAACCTTCCCCTTCTTCAGTTGCAGCTTCAATATTGATCTGCATCATTTCCCTTCCCTTAAAACCATCCTTTTCCCCGACGAAGAATATTGGAAACCTGGTTTCAATATGTGATAATTTTCCCTAGTAGCTTGTTCTTTTAGGCGTTTCCTTCCACGGTTTGAGAAGCTGAGAAACAATCTTATTCCCCTTTTAATCCTCCTCTTCTCTAATACAGCTTGGGGCTCCACACAGTATGGACTTGCCAGGTCAGCCACCGGAGGGTGATTGATATTAACTGGAATTTCATAACATAGCTTCAATTGAGAGACATCAAATGTGGGGTGGGTTTGCAACTTGAGGGGGGAATAGTAATTTGTATGCCACTGGTTCAACCTTCTGAATTATCTGATAAGGGCCATAGAACTTTGCCGATAACTTAGAGAAACTCTGATTGGATAGCGTTAGTTGCTTGTATGGCTGTTTTTTGAGATTATCCAATCTCCTAGTTGCAACTGTCTGTCACTCTTGCTCTTATTGGCTAGAGATTGCATTTTCTGTGGAGTCCTATGTTGATGAAACCTGAGAAGTTGTAATTTGGATTCCCGTGTAATCATACAATGTTCTTTTTTTATCTTTACTTCAAGGCGTTGGAGCTTCTCTTAAAGTTTTCTTCTTTGTGACCTTACCAATAGTCTTCTAGGAGCTTCAAGGACTGGTTCTTGTTTTCAAGTGTTGATTGGCTTCCTTGGATGCTACCACTCTAAGTGCTCTCTTGATAGTCGACAACATGAAAGGAGAACATCATGTAAATAATAAATGTTTAGGGAAGTCTACTATTATATAACCATCCATCATCCATTGGTTTGCACTATATGGTTGCACCATTGCGGAAGAAGCTGAAGTGCATACTTCTTGTTTACTGCCGTTGCCAAAACTATTTTACGATTAAGTTTCCTGGATGGTGGTATACATGTTCTTAAATTTGAAGGAGGATTATGTGGTTTGTAGATCTTGTTGGCTTGCTTTTGTTTCCCCGAACTAGTAGTTCATTGGAAGTTAGCAAGGTTGAGTATAGTATATAGGCGTGCACATTACCATACAAGTATGGGATTTTAATTAAGATGTATATACCATAACTACCCAAACGTTAGGTTGATAGTTTAGTTAAACATGCTACCAACGTACTTTTTCATGCAAAGAACAATGTTGCAGGTCTTGCATCAGACAAAGGAGGAATCCTAGTGAAACCGCAGACCTCACTAGCATTCAAGAGCTTGTTAATGAGATTGATAATGACTGTCACCCTGGTATGTGCTGATGGATTACCAAAATTTTAGTTGATAGGAAAACAAATTAGCCTTTGACTCCTACTAATCTTGAGTTATTAATCTTGTAGGTCTGTTGGATATTGTTAGGCATTGCACATATATTGGGATGGCGGATGAGATTTTTGCTTTGCTTCAACACAATACACTCCTTTATCTTGTTAATGTGATTAACTTGAGGTAATCTATGACTTTAGCTTTCTGATAGGATATCAGTATTCTAAGAAAGATTTAAAAGTTTTTGTTGCATCTCTATTAAGGTTCATTGATTGGATTATGAGAATATGGATGTAATGAGGACTTTGTATGCCTGTTAGAATAGAAGCTCAACAATTTGCATAATCTTGGTACCATTAAATCAGTACAATGTACTGAAGAAGCATAGCTGCATAATCAATAGACTTGGTAACCAAAGGCTCTTCCTTTTTCTGTACATCCTTGTCAGTGTAAGCTAGGTTGGAAGAAATGTTTTGTGTGATGCACTTTGACTGAGCATGGAGTTTTAAAAAGAAAGAAAGACTTTTGAAACTTGTGGTCTAAAACAATTAATATATATTTGTTCGGCTATAAATTATCTCTTATTTTTCATATTATTAAGAGTAACATGGGAAGTCTAAAGTTAAATTGTTTCTAAATATTGAAAGGTGTCATCCTTTTTGGGACAAATAAAAAAGGAAAGTGCATCACATAAATTGGGACAAAGGCTATACATAATTATTGAATAGTTGCTAAGGAGAGGAGGAATAATCCTATTATTCTTGTGAGAAATAAAAACATGAGAAAAATGTTCTTTAATTATGTAACTACATTATCACACTAAGTTCTATTTATAGACTGTACACTATAATCCTTTTTCATGTAGGATAACTATATACAATCCTATTCTAATATTCTCCCTCAAACTGTTTGTTACAAATGTAACTAATATGAAGACTAGTGAAAGACTTGGTGAAAATATTTACAAGCTGATCACTTGACTTCACAAATTTTGTGACAATCATCTAAGAGTATCTTTTCTCTAATAAAATGACAGTCAATCTCAATTTGCTTAGTCCTCTAATGAAATACCAGATTTGATGCAATATGAAGGACTGCTTGGTTATCACTCACAAGTTCTATCTGATTGATTTCTCCAAATTTTAATTCTTTGAGCAGCTGTGTGATCAAAACTAGCTCCCAAGTTATTATAGCCATTGCTCGATATTTTGCATCTACACTAGATCAATCAACTAAATTTTGTTTCGTACTCTTTTGGGACACCAAATTGCCTTCTATTAAGACACAATATCTAGGTGTAGAACGTCCGTTAGAAGATAATCCTGTCCAATCAACATGTGGATATCCAATGATTTGCTCATGGCCTTGATCCTCAAAGAGTGGTTCTTTCCTTGAAGTTGACTTCATATATTGCAGAATGCAGACAACTGCGTCCCAATGACCATCACAAGGAAAATTCATTAATTGATCTAGAACACTCATATGGAGAAAATGTCAAGTCTAGTCATTGTGAGATAATTTAACTTATCAACCAACTGCTTATAAAGAATGACTCAGTGGCTTCCCCTATCCTGACAAGATTTTAGAAGTTGGAACTGTTGGAGTGTTGATGGGTCTATACCCCCTTACTCTTGTCTCCTCAAGAATTTCTAAGACATACTTTCGTTGTGAAATAACAATACCTGATTTGGATTGAGCAACCTTAATACCCAAAAGATTCTTCATTATATTGACTCTTTAGTTCGAAAATGTAGTAAGATTTGTTGCTTTAAATTGGTGATAGTGTTATCAAAATCGAAAAGCACTAAAAAACTCTTTAAGGTTTGTTGGGGCTTTAAGCACAAAGCGAAAATAAAGCAGGAGTTTTCATGAAAAAAAGGCTCATAGAGAAGAAAAAACAAATATATATATATATATTTGGTCCATTACTAATAAATATTAGCATGAATAACAAATATATGGACAAAGTGCTATAAGAGAATGGAAACTCTAGAGACTTGATGAATATCTCTATAGTTTCATGGAATGTGAGGGGGCTAAATTGTAGGGAGAAGCTGAGGATCATTAATAGTGCTATAAGAGAATGGAAAGCTGATGTAATATCTTTACAGGAGACAAAGCTGGAAGGCAGTTGTGGGGAAGCAATTAAACAAGTTTGGGGAAATTGAGGAATTAAATTTGGTATGCTGGAGGCCAGTGGCACTAGGTTTTTTTTTGTTGATGTTGTGGGATAGCAAAAGCTGGGAAAGGGGGGGGGGGATAGTGGAGGTAGCCACATACAACTTGACTTGCAGTTTTAAGTCGACAGTAAATGATTTCATTTGGCATATGACAGAATTATATGCACCTACTTGCAACATGGAAAGACAGGAGGTGTGGTGGGAAATAGGGGTTGTAAGGGGTCTATTTTCAGGGCCATGGGTTTTGGGGAGGGGGGAATATTTCAACATTGTCAGATATGCTTCAGAAAAGAGGAACTGCTCAAGAACCTGTGTGTATATGAATGATTTTGCTGATTTCATTGAGGAAATGGAACTAATTAATCCACCATTAGAAGGGGGGGAAGCTACACTTGGGTAAGGAGCTTCAATATGGAAGCTGCTTCGAGAATAGACAGAATCATGTATTCTTCTGAATGGGGAGAACAGTTCAGCAATGTGAAACAAGAGATATTGCCCAGGGTATGCTCTAATCATGCACCAATTGCACTCAAAAGTGGCAGTTGGAACTACACAAAATCATACTTCTTGTTTGAAGGGTGGTGGATGGAGACCGAGGGTTATGAGGAAAGAGTCAAAAACTGGTGGAACATCTTTTGAGTTTGAAGGGAGGCCTGACTTTATCCTAGCCTCTAAAGCTGAAAGCAAGGAAGATCAAATTGAAAGAATGGAGTGTGAGCACTTGTGGGAAACCTGGAGACAAGGAAAAAAGAAATTCTCTGCAAAGTCTAGGATTTTGACAACATCCAACAATCCAGGCCTCAAACCCTAGAAGAGGCTTTCTAAAAAGCAGGAGTGGTACAGGAGTTTGAAGAATATGCAAAGAGGGAAGAGATAGCCTGGAGACAGAGATCCAGGACACTGTGGATAAAACAAGGGGATAAAAACCCCAAATTTTTTCTAAGGCAAATGCTCACAAGAGGATCAACCACATTGATAAACTGATGGACCCTACAGATATCAAAAAGGAGATTATATACTTTTACAGGAAACTGTACATGGAAAGTGAGAGTTGGAGACCTCTTTCAACATGAATCAGTGTCCTTCCATAAATGCACAGGAACAACAAGAGCTTCAGAAACCTTTTGCAGAATAGGAAGTCTTGATGGGACTCAAAGCTTGTGTTGTAGACAAAGCTCCAGGTCCAGATAGATACAACATGGGCTTCTTTATTAAATGCTGGGAGATTGTGAAGGAGGACTTGATGGCAACTTTGCATAACTTCCACTCCAAGGAGTTCTTTGGAAAGAGCTTCAATGCAACATACATTGCTCTCATTCCAAAGAAGAATGGTGCTAAGGAACTAAGAGATTTCAGACCAGTCAGTTTAATTGTAAGTGTCTATAAACTGTTAACTAAAATTCCCACCGAAAGGTTGAAGAAAGTGATGGCTTGTAAATACTCAACAAATGGCTTTTCTGAGAGGCAGGCAGATTACTGATGCAGTCTTAATTGTCAATGAGTGTCTGCATTCAAGAGTAAAGGAGAAGGTTCCAGGAATTATGTGCAAACTAGACATAGAGAAAGCGTATGATCATGTCAACTGAAACTTCCTTCTTGAAATCATGAAGAGGACGAGCTTTGGCTTGAAATGGATTAGATGGATAAAATTTTGTATAAGTACTATCAGATTCTCTGTTTTGATAAATGGATCACCCGAAGGTTTCTTTTCATCAAACACAGGATTGAGATAAGGTGACCCCCTTTTCACCTTTCTTATTCATTCTAGTGATGGAAGGACCCACCACCATGTTAAAAAATGCACACACAAGTGGTTGGATAAGGTGTTTCAATGTAGCAAAGGAAGGGACCCAAATACCGGAAGTCACACACCTCCAGTATGCAGATGATACTCTCATTTTTTGTGATGCAGAAAAAAGCCAACTAAAGTTTCTAAGAATAATTCTTGTTCTCTTTGAAGCAACTTTTGGGCTTCACATTAACTAGAGGAAAGGCCATATTTTTCCAGTTAATGAGGTGGATGGAATGTTAAGTCTGACAGAAATCTTGGGAGGGGAAATAGGGCAACTGCCATCAACATATTTGGGGATGCCTCTGGGAGCCAAAAGCAAATCCAATGAGGTTCGGAGTGGAGTGGTAGGGAGATGTGAAAGGAGATTATCAAGATGGAAAGCACAATACTTGTCTAGAGGTGGAAGACTGGTTCTGATCAACTCAGTCCTAGATGCCTTGCCAACATATTTGATGTCAGTTTTCCCTCTTTCAGCTCAAATGGAAGGAAGAATTGATGCTTTGAGGAGAATTTTTTTTGTGGAACGAAGAAAAGGAGAGCAATGGCTACAACTTGGTCAAATGGAAGACAGTATTATTCTCAAAGAAGCAAGGTGGATTAGGTATCAGAAAATTGAGAAAACAGAACAGAAGCCTAATGATGAAATGGCTCTGGAGAGTTACTAGCGAGGAGCAGGCCTTATGGGCTGGAGTAATCCAAGCCAAATATGAAACTCTGAACAGTTGGACAACTAAGGAGGTATCATCTGCTTATGGGGTCAGCCTATGGAAATCTATCAGAATTTTGTGGCTTAGCTTCTTTGGAAAAACTAGGTTCAATGTAAATAATGGAAGGAAGATTTTATTCTTGGATGATAATTGGTTAGGTAATGGCAGTACAGGCCACTATACAGGAAGTCTGAGACACCAATGGATGGAACTTCACTTACAGAAGGATGATGAATGATTGAGAGATAGACTTGCTGAATTTTATGGAACTATACAACATTTTGGAATTTTGGAGGACTGAAAGAAGGAGAAGACACTCTTAGGTGGATCCATGATAGTAAAGGCAGCTTCACTGTCAACTCTGCTTACAAGAGTCTGATCCATATGGGGAACCAGCTTAGCTTTTTGCCTTGGAAGCATATCTGGAAAGTAAAAATCCCTTATAAGGTGGTAGTATTCACTTGGCTGGTTGTAAAAGAGGCTGCATCAACACAGGAGAATCTGATGAAAAGAGGGATACATATGTGTCCAAGATGATTTTTTTGCGAGCAACAGACAAAGACAATCAACCATCTGTTCCTTCATTGCAGGGTGGTTAGACAACTGTGGAATTTATTCACCAGCTTCAGGGGTATAGTCTGGACCATGCCAGGCAAACCAGGTCAGGCTACAGAGAGTTGGAACTATGAAGGCAATGGTTGTACAGACAAGAACAGATAGAAAATTGTCCCAGCAGTAATATGGTGGACAATATGGAAGGAGAGGAATTTGAGATGTTTTGAGAACATTACTAATCCTTTACATAGAGTGAAAATGAACTGTATTATCACTTTTTGCTATTGGTGCAGTTCTGACTATGTAAATGACCATGTAGCTATAATAGATATCTTAGGCTCTCTGTAAGTTGAAGTAGGAGCTAGTTTTTGTTTGATCTGTTTGAGGCTACATCTGTTGGTAGCTCTATGATGTAAATTTGGGTTTCCAGCCTTTAGTGCTGAAGATTTATATACAAAACTGTTGCCTTTTTCAAAAAAAAAAAAGATTTATACATCAATATCTCCCTATCTTCAAATAAAGCACATTTTAGACTTAGTTACTCTTTCATGTATAAAGATCAGTTAAACCGCAAGATACTTGCTCTGATACTCTAGTATCAAGAACTTTCCAAAAGATACAATGAAAACTTATCAGAGGAAGTCCAACACGGGTGATAAATAAACATGAAAATTAATTTTAAGGGGCTCGCGTAACATCAGTTAAGTAGTAAGTTATATCCATCCTAACATACAACATCAACAACTACAGCTAAATCAACTTTAGGTCAGCTATATGAATCATCATTGTTCAGTTGCTCAATTTAAACTCATCTCAGCCCAATGCTATATAAACTAAAATTTGAAACAGCCTACAACAACCAGGTAAAAAGTTTATCTTACATTAGGAGTTCTCTACATTAGATACATTTTCTAGTGGCAAATAAATCTCTAACAAGACGAAAGGCTTCATAGCAAATATTGTACCAACAGAAATGTACTAATATGACTATAACCTAATCCTAATTAATTGGTATCAACTATATAGATTCTTTTCTTTTATTATAGCCCCTTTTCTCTACGTCTTACATAAAATCCAAGAAATTGCTGATCTTAAAACTCCCTTTCATGTGATTTAAGATCTAAAACGATAGGCATGCATCTGAATGGATTTGAACTATTGCCATGCATCTGAGAAACAGGCAGAATCCTCACGCTTAACCAATGCACCCATGGTCCCCACCATATAAAATGTAAAAATTGAACATGGACAAACAGACCTTTCCCCATCCATGCAGAAAGACAATGCACCCAAAGATAACATTCCAATGGCCTGAACAGTATAAGTTGGCAGATCATCCTTTGAAGCAGGCGTCCTTAACAGAGTTTCCCAGCAACATAGCAATGGAGGATGCTCCTTCCAGTCAAGAGTTAAATCACGGTTTAGACCATTTTCAAATTTTTTCTCCAACTCCTGCTCCTCAATGCTAGAGGACTTAACATGCAGACAAAGTGAAAGCAGAGCATCTTTTCCTTTGGCAGATGACCAAAATAATCTTAATGCTAACAGGCATGAAAGCAATTCTTTTCCGACAGGTAAGACCTGATATATATTTGCAGAAAGAAGTAATGTCAGAAGATTCACAAATGAGCAAAAAAAGAAAGAAATATTCTTGTTAAGTTACATTTAATAAAATAAAACTATTTGTTGAGTCATATCATCTCGATCCTAGTTAATACTAACCCAGGTTCGGGGCACCAGTAACAACCCGAAATATATTTTACATGGGCTGAAATCCAAATTACTAAAAAGGTTCCCCACAGAATTCAGTTACAATGGAGACCAATCCCAACAACACTAACATAACCCGTGTATTCCCACAAAGTGAGGTCTTGGGGAAGATAGAATGTACACAGACCTTCCCTCTACCTCAGAGGTGAGATAGAGAGGTTGTTTTCGATAGACCATCAGCTCAGACATAAACAAACTAGAAAAAGACGTAATGAACGTACAAAAGACAATGGGTAGTAACAAACAACAAATAGTAGCAGAACAATATAACCAAATAATGCTACAATCGAGCTACACAGAGCAACAGATATCAACAAAATCAAAGAACAAGAAACTACGAGTGTAGTTCTAAGACTACTTCTAAGTGCACAAAGACAACACACTCCTAAAGCATGGACACGTTCCTCTCCACACCTTCCTATCTAAGGTCATGTCCTCGGTAAGCTGCTACAACATGTCCTGCCTAATCATTACATTTCTTCCCGATACTTCTTTGGTCTACCTTTACCCCTCCTGAATCCATCCCTAGCCAATCTCTCATACCTTTGCACTGTAGTATCGGTGCATCTACTCATCACATGCCCAAACCATCTCAACATCACTTCCCACATCTTTTCTCCCACCAGGATTCGGATATGCTCATTCTTAATCTTATTCCTCCCGGTAAACCCACATATCCATTACAACATCCTCATCTCTATCACCTTCATCTTCTAAACATGAGAGTTCTTGAGTGGCCAACACTCCAGCGTTATCCGGAATGATTGGGGGTAAAGCGTCGGAGTCGAACCGCTGACATCCGCCGCAGGGTAAACCACCGACTCTCAGGTCCCCCAACGGATTCTACCACAAAATAGTTGGTCTAACAACCACTTTGTAGAACTTGTCTTTAGTTGAGGTGGCACCTTCTCATGGAGACCAATCCCATTCTCTAAATACCGTTATGTGCATGGATTGTATCATTTGGTAAAACTGCAAGTTAACGGGACAGCAAGTTAGAAAGGCATCTCTTGTAGCAACCTGGCCAAAACATGCCACTTCTGAAGGTGCTTTAGTCTTCCATATTCATCTTTCAAGACCATGCCTCCTTCAACTATTCAAATTTCCTTGAAACATAGTATGCCTACTACTTACAGTTAAGTTCCTTCACTGTTTACCAGACACACCAGTGAGTAATTTTTTTGAAAAATGTTCCAAAACAGCTAACAGCTGACTGATTTCAACTATCTACCTATCATTAAAGTTCCTTCTAAACTGAACATTCCACTTCAGAGTAACACACTGACACCACACCATCTTTGTTCACAGGGAGTCGATATAAAATAGGGAATTTTTCTAAGTCTCTCAACACCAATCCATTTCGTCTAAATATCCTTTTTCATGGACCATGGTGCGTGTCTTCCTACTTACTTTTTTTCCTTTGTAAATATGCAAAGATTTCTGATTTGGAAAACATAATTGAAACCAATTGAGTTTTTTTTTCACTTGGTATAGAGAGCACAGTGGATACTGTTAAAGAGGTCTACCCATCAAAATTTGACTGGCTTCAATATAGTGAGAATTGGTTAATTAGTTGGTCAAACTTCAAATCGTATTTGCCTTCTCCTCAAACAGCATTAACAAACATCTGTGGCAGCTGCTGGTTCTTCTACCACCAAAGTTTTAGATAACCCTTCACCCCTCCCTTCTGCCTCCTGGAACACCCAGTGATCATGAGTTCCCAACTCATCAAAAATTCCCCCCTGTTTTCTCTTTTTCTTCCTTTTTTTTTTTAATCAACTACAAACATGGCCAAAGATCTGGCCGTACATATACAAGGGTTAATACCAAAAGGTAAAGAATCAACAAAACAAGATGCTTCTCTACAAACTCTACATTCTTCTATACAACAAGGAACGTTATAACACCAAAAGTAAATAAGTGAACAAAGACTACTACTCAACTGAGTAAAACTTGAGTGCACATTGAGAAAGGGGAAGGGAAAGAGATGGTTGTTGGACAAATGCTACTAAATGTCTTGGGGAGAGGGAATGCTTAGAAACTATACTTCGTCCTATAACAGTTCTTGCTCTAACTCGGAACTTCAGTCTAACAGGCTAAAAACTGAACTTCGTATGTTCTTTCTTCCCCCGCTACCCATCCACCTCCTTTAGTAATAAAGAAAACAGAGAAGAGTGCAACCATTAGAAGCAAGTTTTACAAAACATGAAACCAAAAACAGTTGGCAGATATTTTAAATATAGAGGAGTTGTGTGAGAATGAAAATAAGAAAGTCTTCGTTAACCAAAAGACCTTGTATATCAAAATATAAACCCAAAGGGTCATAATAGGAGAATCAAGATATCATTCAAAAAGATGGATACTATGAGTACTAGTTAAAGAGCAAAAATGCTTCTCTTTCTTTTCAAAGGACCGAAGAAGGAACAAATATTAAAATGCACTAATTACAAAATGAAATAAAGGTAAAACTGATGGTGCCAAGCCAGCCCAATAAAAACAAGAGGAACCTAATCAATCATTGTTAGGATAAGTGAAATCGAAGAGGCTAGTTAGAAGATAAAGATAGCATGGATTAACTAGTTTCGAGTCTCTTGGATCATGGGCCAGAGCTACTTGGGTTTAGCCCGTTGAACATCATTTGGATGACTCAGATCCTTTGCATGATTTCATATGCCTTCAACGGGTTTTGAATTTGGACAGATCTGGAGGGCCTTCTTGCATGGACATGGGCTTGCTTTGATGATGGGCAGGCCTTTTCTTCGCATAGGCCTTACCTATAGTACTGGGGCTAACACGCTAGGTCGAGCGATCACCAAAGCTTGCTTGTTAGTATATAACTAACGAAACCTCAAACCAACCAATATCAATACTACTCGGGCATACTTAGCTTTTCCTTCTAAGATAAGAGCTTTCCACCAAACTTGTCACTTCTACAGAACCTCTTCACTAATTACCTAATAACTTTGAAAAATGAATTTCCACTAGGGTAAAGTAAAATAAAGGGAAGATGAAAAAACTACTACGCTAGCCTAGTAAGTAATTGAAGAAAATATCAATGGACCATTATATTAGACAGTGCAACATAAGTTACAAATCAAAATTCAAAGAAATGTGAATGCCGCCAAACTTCAGAAGCTTAACCAAAATCTTTTTTGATCAAGATACTTTATGAAAATCTTAAACTGATCTCAAGGAAGCAAATACCAAATAGAGTATAAATAAGATGCAGAGACACCCATGAGTAATCATACCTAAGCCATAAATGAAAACAAAAAGGAAATACCTTGCAAAATTTAAGGAGCATAGACAAAAGCAAGCAATTTTCTTCAGCAGTCATATCTTCAGGGACGTGCCTGGAAATCACAATAAATACACCAGAAACATAAGCATCAGTAGAAAACCACAGAAACTCAATACAAGCAAAAGGTGCTACAGAAGAAACCAGATAACGGAACACATATAACCCTAGCTAACCTCTCAACTATTCCCGGGGTTTGCAGAGAAGCTTTGCACTCACTAAGTAATGGAATAGACTTGAAAACAGGGCCACACCAACTAATAAGGGAAAACCCTTTCTGAGCAAACTGTTTTGCATCCAAGCTAGCAGCAGCTAAACACATTTCTAGAACCTTGATTAGCATCTGAAGGCCACCCTCCTTCAAGAATAACCGCTGAGCACAAAAAATGTGATAAGCAGATAACATTTAGCTGCTTAGTAGCAGATTGAACTTATAAGTGAACGCTTAATAACAACTACATGTGTAAAACAAGTAAAGTAGATTGAATTTATAGATGAATGCAGACACCTTTCCATGTGGGTGCTCTAATAGTAGAGACAGAAAAGAGAGCATTCGCTGAACCTGAAAGAGAACAGTTTGCAATCATAAGAAACAAGTTCAAGTTAATTACCAGGAAAAATCAGAAACAATATCATTGTCATGACACATGTAAAGATGGAAAGTAAATATAACCTTGTAAGCATCCAAATCAGACAATGGCAATTTTTCAGAAAGACGATCACCAATCCACAACACCATTGGCCGTAGAAGAATGGAAGCATTATCACCTCCTATACACGCAATGCGAATAATGAACACGCGCAGCATGTCTTGAATGACCACCAACGTCTGGTAATTGAACCTTAATCATCAGACAGCTTGCAACAACAAACAACATATCTAGTATAATCCCACAAGTGGGATCTGGGGAGGGTTGGATTTACGCAGACCTCACCCCTACCCCTTTGTGGGGTAGAGAGGTTAATTCAGGTAGACCGTCGGCTCAAAAGTAGAAAAATCAAGTAGAATTGAAAGGAAAATGAGAACAGAAAAATAGCAAGACGAAGATCAACAGATGATTGTTAAAATTGAGGAATAAGATACTATGCTAATACTACTAAATAATGAGAAGAAGAGAAGAGGAGGCGGCTACACTAGATCAGACAAATTGCAAATCAAGGATATATGAAAATTAATTGCCTATTAAACCCCTAAAACCAGACATAAACATTGGATGATAATAGAAAGAAAACTAGGGAATGATGAATAATTACTTACACTGGTGGAGCAACATAGGATAATCTCCGCAATTTTGCCCAAGTGTGGTTTCAACTGGCCAAGCAGCTTCTCCCGTAGTCCAGTCTGCAAGAACCAATTAATCTCCTTCTCCTTCTTAGGCCCTAATAGTGTCCTCACAGCCAAGGTTTTCAGGACACTTAATGTAGGTGTTCCATTTTCCCAAAGCCAGACCCCTTCCTCTGCGATTAAGTCATTCTTGAATGTACATATATGATCCAAAGAAGAGATGGTCAGATTCCAGATAGCATTAGACACGACAAATCTAGAAAAATTGAATATCAATCATGCTGCTGAAGGATGACTAAGTTATCAAATGTCACATACCAATATGCAAAGCAGACTACATATTTCCTTGGGACCCAATGCTAATACCGAAATTGCATGAAGACTGTCTAGGAGGAAATGAAAAAGGCCAGGGGTCCAACCATAAACTGGCCAACAGGCTAATGCAGAAACTAGAAGATCACATGCAGCTTGAAACCCAAGTGCAGAACTAGGGTAAGGATAGGATACATCGGCTGCACAGGCAGCTAACTTTGGACTGCAACAGAGGAATAAAAATAGTTAAATAAAGAAAGGACAAACTAGGTGAAAAGACTTGCTGGATTTAGATGAAACTACAAGAGGTTTCCCTTACCTCACTTCTCTGTGCAACTGAAGAAGAGCATTTACTAGTTTAGTATTCCTGTGCTGCTCCTTCGCTTCCTAAAAATGGAGCAACAGAACAACTTGCCTCTGTCAGGATAAGTCATGCAATGCAGAACTTGGGAAAAGATTGATCATCGAGATTATAAAAGGTAACCACCAAACCAGAGATGTGCAAGAAAAGGGACAGCTCATTGAATTAGATCTAACAGTATAATAGACAGCAACTACTCCAAACATCTTGTAACTCCTGTTTGGGCATGAGCTAAATTCAAATTGCGCTAACATAAGCCCTCATTAGTTGTCTATAAAAGATGGAAAATATTGTTTCACAACATAAATATGGCAATACTCTTGGAAGGTCAACCTGCTCTACAGTCCATCCAATAAGGAAGGAGAGATAATGCAAGATAAAGCATTTGAAGAATGGCACTGAAAGAAGCAACTTGAAAATATACAGCAAGAACTTTCTTCCCTAAAGTAGTCACTACAAACCTTTAGCTTCTGCAACAGATTAATCAACAACACCAGACAAGGAATTAGTAAATCAAGGAGGGCCTGTTCACGATTACGTTCCAGCAATAAATCTGAAGTTGAATTGCATTCTGTACCCTCATCGACTAGGTAATCTGCTGAAGGGAAAACAGAAACAACATGAAACGACTGTCATGAACAACATATACTTTATGATGTCAGAAAAAACCAGAAAGTAAAACAGAGAAAGGAATTGATGATACGATGCCACAACTAAAATAAAAGTATATTATTCATAAGAAAACCTAATTTAGGTTTTCCTAAAAGACTCTCCAAGAATAAAGTCCAAAGAGCATTAGGGTCAAAATGACAGATATCCGTCAGAAGCTCCAGAGAATGCCAGTTTACTATTCAGCCTATAATTTGCATATTAATGAGATTTGGTTGGCGGAGCTGACAAATCTGAATTTTTTTCCTCTTTGTTTCCAGGGGATCTTATTGGTCATAGCGGAAGGGACCTAGGGGAACTGCTATCTATTATTTGCTACAGAGCACCGTGTTAAGTGCCATGTGAAGTTTGGTCCCAGATCATGTGGCACTGGTGCACTGCATAATCATGAGGGACTCCAAGAACAGACTAAAAATCCATATTTCCTACTGTTTCTTTCAGGATGACTGATAAAATTGGAATGGTACAGAGAAGATAAGCATGGTTCTAGTGCAAGGATGAAACGCGAAAAACGAAAAATTATCGCATTTGGGAAAATAAAAAAGACCTAAATTCTCTATCGGACACCATTCTCTGTCAACAAACATGGACCATATCCTGGGAAAACCTGTGCATCCCCAAGTTCCACTTTCTTTTCCTTGTGGTATAATGGAGTACTAATCCTTTCCCAGTTCCACGGAGAGAACAACTAAGCGTTGAGGGAGGAAAGTGGATGCAGAAGAAGAGGACCAATCACGGATTTCAAAACTTGGGATAACAGACTCACCCCTTTACTTTTCTCCACTTAAGTACCAGGCTTCGTTCAAATGGTGTAGGGCTTGAACTTGGGACCTAACTAACAAGTCGCTCTACTTTTGTCACTTGATTGTAAAGCATAACCAACTTATTACAGCAACGAGAATTAAAAAAAAATCACTTTATTTGGAATCTTTGAAGTTAGAGTAGGAGTTACGTTTGGCCATACCTTTACTAAAGAATATTTAGAATCTAAATATACTTTATCAAAATATGATTTATACCCCAATTTCTAAAAACTAGAAATATCACCTAACTTGACTAATCTATATGGAACATATAATCAAATTTTTTGCTCTAAAAAAGTAATATCTCAAATAGGTAATCACTTAATGCCATAGATTAAATGCCATATCATTTTTTTATGTTAAGGGGAACCCGCATCCACTACCCAAAGCACACAGGGTAAATCTCGCTACTACGATAGCTCGCAAACCACATAGAAGAGGTAGCCCATAATGGACAAGTCCAATGGGACGAGCTCGACCCAAAAGACAAACCCCTTACTTTCGCTAGCAAGGGGTTTCGAACTTGAGACTTCCATGTCCAAACCACTAGACCATCCCGAAGGGTTAGATTATATCCCATATCTATTACATACTATTGCAAAAACTTTTTCACTTTATTCGAAAAAAATTTGAAATTGGAGTTGTGTTTGGTTATAAATGTTGCAAATAATATTAGATTTTTTTAGTGTACTTTTCCTAAAAACATGAAATATAATTTAAATTGGGTTATTATAAAAATAAAAAATTTAGGGTAAACATGAAAAAAAAAATATAGTAAAAGTTTAAAAAGTGAAAGTGAAAACAAGGTTTGGGGTGTTTTCCAAATACAACTTCAAACTTGAAATTATTATGGCCAAATGCTATTTTTGGTAATATGAAATAATTTTCCAGAGATGCATAAAAAATCTAATGCCCAAACAGGTAGGTAATGAGAAGTGAATGGTGGTGCTATGACAAATTTTACATCAAAAGATTATGCACCACTTAGACCTAGGATCTTCTGGCTAGGTTTTGACCAGTGATCCAGAGTCAGAAATATGTTGAGTGTTTATTTTCTTTTACTTTCATATACTCCCTCCGTCCATCTTTATTTGACCCCTATTGACTTGACACAAGGATTAAGAAATAGTAAATGATAGGAGTAATTTTACCAAATTACCCTTTGAATATAATTAATACAATGTCTTGAAAAATGTAATGGAGAAATGATCATAATTAATGACAAGGGTAAATTAGGAACTAAGTGTAAAATTATCTCTTGATTTTATAAACTGGACAAGTATTGTTGGACATTCTAAAATAGTATAGGGGCCAAGTAAAGATGGACGGAGGGAGTACAATCTATGATCAAATTTCACATTCATAGAATGTTTATTTACGACAAGGGAGACCCACAACCGTTGTCCTTTAAGAGGACACAAGGTAAAAAACTCACTCCTATACAATAGCTCTCAAACCAAACAAGAGAGATAATTCACACTAGGCAAACTCATTGCGACGAGCTCAACCCAAACCTCTTGTTTCGCTCACAAGGGGTTTCGAACTTGAGACCTTTAGCATGGAAGCCTCAAACCCAAACCCCTGGGCCACACTAGGCAAACCCAGCACGAGGAGCTCGACCCAAAAGGCAAACCCCTTGCTTCCGCTCAAAAGGGGTTTCAAACTTGAGATCTCCAACATGAAAGTCCCAAGCCCAAACCACTAGGCCACCCCGAAAGGTTCACATTCATAGTATGTTATTAAAACTTTAACATCCAACAGGGATAGAGGTGGCAAATAGTTGGATTGGATGGATTGAATATGAATTGAGTCAAAATGAATTGGACTACAGTCCATCCATATAAAATACGAGTAAATATGAATTTGGTCAAATATGATATGGATAAAATGGTTCTAAACCCACTTTTTAATTTTCTAAAGTCAAACAAACATTAAAACAAAGCTAGATTGTTAATGCTCAATCCCTATCACCCAAAACCCACTCCCAAATAATTAAATTTTTTTTAAATGTTGCACATACAAAAAAGAATTTAATTTTTTTGTACTTCCATACCCTATCCCCCACCCACCCACACCCCACCATCCACCCTCACCCCCACCCACACCTCTACCACCCCAAGTTTTAAATAAGAAAATATCAAAAAAAAATTAGTCCACCCTACCCGCCCCTCACCGTCCCCTACCTCCACCCTACCACTAATTTTTTTAAAATAATTAAAATAACTTTATTGGAAAAATAAGATTTTCACCCCCAAGCCCCACCAGACCCCCTACTCCCAAATTTTTTAAAGAAAAATTTAAAAAAATTAAAAAAAAGTTCAATTTTTTCACCACCCTACCCCCACCATCAAATTTTAAAAAAATAAAAAAAGTTAAAGTTTTTCCACCACCCACTTCCACCCTACCCCCACCAGACCCTCAATCCCGAGCCCCAACCCTAAATTTTTTCTAAAGAAAATTTTTTACCTCTACCCCCAACCCCACATCTTTTAAAGAAAATTCAAAAAAAAAGAACTTTTTTTCACCCCATCCTCAAATTTTTTTTAAAGAAAAATAAAAAGAATTTTTAAGAAAAAAAGATAAAAAAATTTCCTACCCCCCACCTCCTTACCCCCACCGGACCCCTATCTCCAATCCCCAAATTTTTTTAAAGAAAAATTAAAAAAAATTAAAAAGTAAAACTTTTTAGTTCAATTAAGAATTTTTTTTACTATGGGATGAGATCTATGAGTCTATATGGATACCCATATTTTACCCATTTTGACCATATTTGTATGAGCTCTTAAAATAGATCAGCTCATATTTATCCGTTTAGAAAATATGAGGGATCCACTAAAATAAATATAGGTTAAATAGACCCTTTCACTTTATATGGGATGAAATTGTCACGCCTAAACAGGGGTCAAAAGCTACAAAAGCGAAGTGCCTGTGTATGATGATCATAGCTGATACTTGACATTCAAGCAAAAAAAATGTTTGGAGAAACTGACCATATATGTTTGAGGACCTCTCAAGCATGAGCCTGCAGTTGATCAAAACTGCATGGATAACCATGACAGCACCTTCATCATAAAGAGCAGCAGTGACAGCCTTCACCAACAAACAATAATATTATACAAGAGTTTACTGAGACATGTAATATGATCAAAATAACACCACTAATGTCATACCGAATTATCAGAAATGAATGCCAAAATTCGAAAAGCTGTTGTCAGCTGAACAACAGATGAGTCACGAAAAACAACACCCGGAAAATCCTTCTCAGTGATGCGTTTCCCAAGCATATTCTCTATGATATTACCATCAGCGCAGGAGGAATCCCTAATGACATTATCAACATCCATGCCATCAGATGCCAAAACACTTGTTGAGGCCATGTGAGCATCTCCACCAGAAGCTAAAATAGCAGTATAGCGTAAAAGACCAATTGCTCCACTCCTATGGTAAACCACACTAGCATCAATCCAGTCCAAAAGCCTCGCAGGAGCATCTTTTTTGCTGGATCCTGGGGAGGAGGAATGTAAGACTCTATGAAGTTCTTTAGCATGTCCAATCCAAGACCCCAGAGAAGATGCACTTGAGTCCGAAACAATGACCTCAAGAATTTCAGCCGTAGAGTGAAAGATAGCAAGGTTCAGAGGTGGAGCTCCTAAAAATCAAGAAGTTAATAGACATTATGCAAAGACTTCAAAAATTCAATGTAATCAGCATAAAGTAGAATCAATTCCATATATTCTTGAGGTGAAATTGCTGACAAAATGAATTCTAGAGTACCACTATTTGGGGAAACTGGATCCAATTCCTTGACTGAGTGTAGTATCGCAATTAAAGCTGAAAGAGCCTACATGATACAAAAGAAATTTCAAACCATGGAAATAAAATAGCTGAGATGGTCAAATATTAACATTGGGAACCAGGGAAAACTCTGCTGCTAGAATTTCAAATTGAATCAATAAATGATAAGCTATAAACAACAAGGATGACGACAGTAACTGCGTTAGCCAACACTCACACATGAAGCTTTAATATACTTCCACTTTTTTATTAGATTGGTACAGAATTAGAGCATATTACCTCAGGGAAATGAACCAGAGCCAACAAAGCTTGACGTCCACAATCAGATCTGGGGAACATCTCAAAAGCATTAGTAAAAAGGCTTAGAGATTGAAAACCTTTAGCATGAGACAAAAACAAGCTCTTACCTGGAAAGACTACAGAGCTGCCATACTGTCCACAACAAATCTTCAGAGTCAAGACTTGACCTCACTAAACGATCTATGGCATTGATCTGCAACAGGTACAAGAGTAAATAGAAATATAGTTGATTACCAGAGAGAAAATATGAACACAGAGTTTGAGGGTGAGGACCGACGAGCTGTAAGGAGAATTGTGTCTTTATCAAGTAATAAATCTCATTAAAAAGGGGCAAAAACAAGCCTGTAAACGAGAAAGTTGGTTCGATTCTTTCTTTCATATCTATGTAACACGGCAGAGTTCAAAGGAACAAGGAAGACATGGATTTTCAAAAATATCCAAAACTCACTGCCTTCAAATGCATCTCAATGATCAGTGCAACATCACGTGGATGACAAAAGTAACCCTTGGATATTAGGATAGATGCATGTCGTAGGGAAATGGACTCTTCCTTCTTCCAATTATCAGCACATCTTAAAGCATGAATTATTGTAGTGGCAACTTCAGGGTCAGTACCAAGAAATATCAACCCTGGAAACAGAAATAGTATATATAACAGAAAGACTTTGAAGTATTGTAGTGTAAAGTAACACTAACATAGAACTGAGTTGGAACCAAACATATCATATTAGTATAAACCAAACCTGAACGAGTAGAAACAAGAGAAAGCACAATGGCCTCAAAGTATGATACAATATCCACAAACAAGTCCAACGTGCAGGCTGTGTCAGACCATAGAGCAGAAGACGACAATACAGCAGCAGATAAAGGAAGAAAACCCCTCTCCTGCTCAAAAGAAAAAGAAGAACAAAAAAGATTTGACAAAATTAGTTTCAATATGAATTTTTATTAACAAAAGCAATGAATAAGACTATCTGGGAAATCAAAGAACTGTAATAGAGTGACCATAGCACTAATTCTCTGAGGAATCGCTCCATGAATAACTCTTAAGAATGACTTCAATATTGGAACTCCTGTAAGGAGTTTAATAACGGATGTTTTATAAGATCTTTTCTTTTTTGAAAACAAAAACCTTGTTTTACAAGTTTAAATTTCATTTGTTTGGTTTTTGTCCTTTCATTGGCAAGAGAGGAACTACATTTGCACACATACAATAATTAACGCCTTTAATCTGAACCCGTCAAAGACCCAAAAGCTTGATCATTTTAAATAGTAACCCCAAAATTTTCTAGCTCTGAAAATATTGTAATGGACGACGATTAATTTAGGCTATATGAAGCATGCTCAATATAATTAAGGACAGGTGAATGAAGTCACAATGACATCAAAATAACTACCAAATGAAACAGAAAAAAAACAATAAAAGAGGAGTTCACTTTTAGCTGATTATGATATTAGTAAAACTGATCACAGACAAAAATTTATGTTAGCAAAAGTATATATATGAGGAAACAAAAGTCAATATAAGCCTAAAAGAAATAAATTGGTCACCCCCACACAGTACTACACCCTTCCTTATTGTTCATAATCTCTATTAGAATGCAGTCATCATATGGAATCTCTTTCTAGATCTCATAAGACTGCTTGATCAAGAATTGAAACAGCATAACTAGTCGGGAGAACTCTGATTTTTATACAAGATTTTATCAAAAACTTCAAGATATTCCAACCTTTCTTTTACTTTTTAAGTAAAAACAACATACCCAGTGAAATCCCACAAAGTAGGGTCTAGGGAGAGTAAAGTGTATGTAGACCTTATCACTACTTCATTGAGATAGAAAGGCTATTTCCGAAAGACCCTCGGGTCAAATGTATCCACCCCAAGTAAAAGAAAGAACAATAGATATATAATAATGGTTAAAACGAAGAGCAATGTCAATTGTACTAGAAAAAAGAAAAAAAATAATAAAAGTAGCAAAATAATTGAAGAGCGATAACAAGACAACCATAATAACATGACTAATCCTATGATAAACCTAAAATCGTCACAAGGCAAAACAACATTTTACCTCTGGTAACCTTATACCCTAATTTGTGATCTCCACTCCTTTCTATCTAAGGTCATGTCCTCTCGGTGATATGAAGCTGCGTCATATTCTGCCTAATCACCTCTCCCCAATATTTTTTCGGTCTACCCTTACCCCTCTACATAATCCCTGAATCCAACCTCTCGCACTTCCTAACTGGGGCATCAACACACCTCCTCTACACATGCCCAAACCATCTCAGTCTCGCATCTCTCGTCTTGTCCTCCACAAAGGCCACTCTCACCTTCTCCCGAATAATTTCATTCCTAATATTATCACTCCTAGTATGTCCATACATCCATCTTAACATCCTCATCTCCGCAAGATGCATCTTCTTTTACTTTCTAAGTACTAATACATGATATACTCCTTTTTTGTTCACTTCACTAGTGTATTTCAAAGTAGGACCACAAGTTCAACTGGCTACATGAATTGTTGCTTATAAATAGAGGTTCAGTAATTGTGCTTCAGAGAAATCATTGGCTGCATGTCCAGATAGTAACTCGCTCTAAGAATTAAAGACTTCACTCTCTTTTTTTCACTTACAGAAAAGCCAGATCCCTTATTGATATATTTTCCCTGTGATTTCGGATAGATTAACAAACAAATAATAGAAAAGGAGGATATGTTAGAAACAATAGGTTTAGGAGGATAAAACATAATCAATGTGGAATAATAGACAAAAAGAATTGTTTAGCTTTCTAGTTACTATCAGGAAGCCTTATAAGTTTGCTTCAGTAACTAAAGAACCTCTTCACGATATAGAAAGAAGCAACATATGTGAAACTTAAAAGAGAACATTGATGTCATTCAAAAAGTCAATAAAGTAACAGTTTGAAAGACGAAATCAAAAATTTAGGAAGGTTTGCTCTATGGAAAATCCACATTAAGGGAATAGAATTCTGTGAGAACTAAGTTGACGGTTTACTAAAAAGCCCCGCAGTTATACTCTATTAATTAAATTCTGTACAAGTAATGTGCTTTTCAATTAATTTCAGTCCATAACATTCAGATAAAATAACATCAAATCACTTATTTTTTTGAAGAAACTCATTCCTTTGAGAAAAAACATAGCATTTTAAATGCATATTCATTTGCTCCCTGATATTGTTTGTAGACAAATGACATTTCAAATCCAAAATCCATCCAAAAAATTAACAAATGAGATTTCCCCAAGAATAAGGAGAGACGAACCTTATAAAAAAATGAAGTAATATGAATCAATTCCTAGGTTAGAAAAAATGAACGGATACCATGATGGTCAAATATAGAGCAATTATTCTATTCCCAAAAACATTTGTGAACTAAAAAGAGCTTATATCATATTGTCAACCAGTTTGAAGGTTGAACAAATTTGTATGAGAACTACCCCCAAAAACTCTTTTTGTGATAAGTGAGAACTACAACTTGAAATGAACAGAATCATTCACACCACTAGCCGTTATGTCTTTCGGGATGAAGGCTTAAGGCGAAATAGATCAAAACAACCATGGCTTAGTGCCTATGTACATTTATCACCACCATCATTCAGGACCAGGGAAGGCAAAAGAAATGATTCATCCAAAAATTGTTCTACTTTCTGTAAGAATGCACAAGGGAACCATCCTTTGCTGTCTTTCAGTAGATCCATTTATGAAAATTTTCACTATGCAATTGGCCAGTGAGAACATGCCGCAACATGAAGCAATGGGTCTAAGGAAGTCAACTTTGACACACAACTTTTTTCTATTTTTGTGTTGGCATTCGAGTTGTCTAGAAGTCAATCTTTTTTGTAGACCAAATTCTTTTCTGAGTTGCTGAAAAGTTTAACCAAAATGTTGGGGGACAGCAAAAAGAAAAAGCATCGGGACTACTCAAGGTTGGTTATACTATACCTTCAGAAGGGAAAGCAAATGTTGATCCATGTCATTGTTAGAAAAGCAACAGCTTGATCGAGTAATCAAGTTACTGGTTGAATTATATGATAATTGTCCACCATCACCAAGAACCAAAGATTTACTTGCACACGCCACTGGAGAGGGATCTTCAATTGGGCCAGGGGAATTTATTAATTTCTGCACCAATACTTGTCAACAAAAATGGATGACAAACACTTATAATACCATGATAAACAGGTAACGACAGGAAAGCCAAGATGCACCAAATGTAAAGGGAACTTTAACTGACCAAAAGGTTCTTGAGTTGAAGTTTAGCATTGGCAAGTATATCCACCATGGCACTTGTAGACTGACCAGAGCCAGAAAGACCTCCCAGGACAGACAATATGGAACACTGTTGAGAGTTGAAAAAACAGAGAGAGTTCACATCTCCAAGAAAATGTTTAGCAAATGGAGAACAAGACATAAAGGAGGGCATTAACAAAATAATTTACCTCATATCTGGAAGAAACTTCATAAAACCGCAAACGATGAAGTATATAAGTGGCAAGAGAGGCTACATCATGCCGCTGATTGTGCAATAATAACTTCAACAATTGATTGTATCTCTCACTAGTACCAGAAGGTATATTTTCATCCTCACGAGGCCACCATCCAAGGAAACCTTCACAGCCAACTGAATGACGAGTTGCCTGTTCAATAACTCCAAGGTGCAGCAATTTGAGAGCAGTAGACTTCAGCAAGCTACTAGAAAAAGCATAACCAAGCTGCTCCATGCCACCACTGTTGACAAAATAATAGCAGCTTTCTCTTGCAGATGACACTAGAAGAGCTAGAGTCAAACAGAGAACCATGTTCTCTCTCTGAAAAGAGAAATCAAAATCAGAATCATACATGACAACATTTACACGTGAAAACTGTAGACACATCAAAAAAATGAATAGAACAGAAAACTTCTGGCTATATTAAAATGAGGATATAATATGACATACAAGCCAGATATAGACATACAAGCCAGATATAGACATACAAGCCAGATATACTCAATCACCTTTGAAACCTCATGATGAGCAGCAGCATCAGGACTATTACCAAATTTGAAGTAGTGGCTTAAAGAGTCCAGCAGTTGCTTTGGAGGAGCGGTCTCAATCTCAGATTCCACCAACATAGCAACTGTTGCAAATTCAGTAGAATGGTTGCCAGGTTGGAAAAAAAGGCTATTATGCATCTCCAAAAGCTCTTTTTTGGCTTCAGCAATTGCAAGTCGAGCTTCTTGATTATAAACCAACTTATCCAGCCCAAGTTGCTCATGCATTATACTTGTAGAAGGACAGCAAGGAGTTGCATAGATTGAGGCCACTGATAATAAGGAAGTAAGAACCTTATTTTTCATGAGTCCAAAGTTTGGTGATTCCAATATTCGAAGGATAAGTTGTAATAACTGCCTGAGCTCGAGAGGAATAGCCAGAGGAATACTTTTCAAAGATAATGATTTCAAAGAAGATAATGTTTGCTCAGTAGACAGATTATTTGGACGCAATGCAGGTGGGAGGTCTTCAAGGTCTCCCTCAACAACACTAACAGTATTAGCCAAAGAGCCATCTAAATCAACATCTATATTGAATTGGCCAAGATCTTTGGTGGTGTTTCCATATACAACCAAGGTAAGGCTTCGATAGCTGCCTCGTACAACCATATGATTTGTAACAATTGCCTGCACAAGTCATCATTCTCTTTAATGAATAGCAAAATACTAAAGCTTCTCATACCTTTCCCGCTTGAAACTTTTCGGAGGACAAAATGTGTGACAATAAAGAAATAGATAAACTTCAAGGAGGGAAAAAAAAAAAGGAAGTAGCGTTGAAAAACAAATTCAGATTGGTTTTGTCCAACTGAATTCAAGTATTCTACATAGATAAACCTACTAGTTGCATATGATAGCACTGACACTCATAGATCCCCATGAGTTTGTTGCAAATATAAAGAGATCCTCAAAATGCTTTTTTTCTCCATCAGAGAGCAGCATGGAACAACCTCTAACGGGTAATGCTATCAGGAAAAGGAAAAACGATATAAATTTCTTCAAGTCAAACAGCTTTATTTTCTTACGTGGTTAATTGTTTAAAAATCCGTTCTTTTTTTTTTTTTTGACAAAGATAACAAAAATCCATTCATGTTTCACAAAACCAATTATCTCAGAATCACTATAAATCCAATTATTCATAAAATATAAAACAAAACAGAACAATAGCATGACAAAAAACAGGTTATTTTTTCTAGTCCAAACACACTCAGAATTTTTTTAAGCTAAAATAGAAGATGGTAATCACATTTCCGACTGTGAGTGGACACTTAAGCCTGCCTCTTAATTATAAAACAAAAAATGAAGTCCTCTGTCTTATTCGGTCACTAGGTGCTATGTCTTGGTGATGGCTTGAACTGCTATTTGCTTCAAGCAGCTGCCTCATTTGAAGAAACAGAAAATCATGGAGGACACTCGCAACATGTTTGTTTGGGCTCATTTGGATGGAAATAGATGGGATGTTTTTTCTGGCGAAGATGTCTTTGAACAGGCAAAGATCCATCTGTGGTCAATATTTATAATGGTTGATGATGAACCAACCATGAAATATGTTGGATACGCTTCTCTGATGGATATCATAGGATCCTTGCAATAGGGGATAGAACATAGTTATGGCTCTTTTGTTCTTTTGAAATCTTTATAGATGGCTGTAGCACAGCCTTTGTGCTACTTACATAACCTGTTATCATTCTCAAAAAAAATGTTGGGCACACTAAGGTTCAATGAATTTAGCTACTTTACCAGATTTTAAAAAAAAAGGATACAAATTTTTTTTTTGAGAAAGTTGACTCGCATATAAACAGAGAAGTACACCAATAGTGAACTCCTAAAATAATTACATCAAAAGTATAGAAGACCTGTCAAAAAGCATCTAAGCACTATCTCTCTCATAAACTATCTAAGAATAGGGTGATGGCCCCCCGGATCCTTAACATGATATCATTCTCAAAAAAAAATGTTGGACACACTAAGATTCAATGTATTTAGCTACTTTACCAGATTCAAAAAAAAAAGATACAATTTTATTTTTATTTTTTTTAAGAGTTAACTGCATATAAACAGAGAAGTAACCAATAGTGAACTCCTGTAGTAATTACATCAAAAGTATAGAGGGTCTGTCAAAAAGAATCTAAACACCTATCTCCCTCATACACTATCTAAGAATAAGGTGATGTTTCTCGGATCCTTAGGTACAGTGTGGATACACAAAAGGTAAAAGGTTACTACACAGTTTATTTTAGGGGTCGTTTGGTATGATGGACAAGGAAGGTTAATCCCGTGATAATTTTTTAGTGGTCCTCAATTCATTGTTTGGTTGTAAAAGATGGGATAATTTATCCAAGGATTAACAACTAGTACTGGGATAAGTTATCCCTCCTTGAGGGTGGAACAATAATCCCAGGATAAGTTATCCTGGGATAAAGTATGTAAAAATCCAAAAATAGCCCCATTTAAATTCTTTTAATACATTATTTTTATATTTATGTATATTAACATAATTTTTAATAATATTTATAATAACATTCACAACCATACTTAATAGTTAT
>JBCEWC010003789.1:0-29131 GCA_038996855.1 Solanum aculeatissimum
TGATCACAAGCCTTAACATATCATATCATAACAAGAGTTTCATCATAACAATCTTCAATGCATATGTCATGAATGAGAAACAAGTGCATGGGTAATGGAATTCAAACGTTAAATTACAATTGAAGAGGATACTTCAACTTAAATCATGAGAAAATCCATATTTAAAGCATAATGCAATTTACCCATGCATAATTAAATCATAAAGGGTCATGCACATTGATACTTCAAGAGTTTCCATGAACATTCATAAAATTCAAACTTAAATTATGATTAAATCACCTAATTGCTACAGCACATAATCCCAATCAATTAAATACTTCAAAATTTAAAGAACTCATAACATAAAGAAACTTAAAATCATAGATTGAAGAGTAGGGTTCTTGAGTCTTCATGGATGAATGGAAATCCTTGAATCAAACCCACATACCTGGAAATTAACCACAAGAATTGAAGAATCAAGCAAGCAAGGTGATCTTGCCCAACTTTCTTCAAGCTTTAAACAATGGAGGTCAAGAAAATTTAGGAAATTTCAATGTGTAATGGAGAGTGTTAGAATGGATGAAAAGGGTTTAGGATTAGGTTAAGGGGATTTAGGGGACCTTAGAAAGCCTAAAAAGGGCATAGAAATAATTAAATTACGAATTAACCATTAATGAAATGGAATAATCCCTTAAATACAGTGTCACACGGAAGGCTCCAGGTTCCCGTCTACAGGTACACAGACCGTGTACCTGTCCGTGTGCCTTGCCTTGGCCTCGTCTTCGGCTTGAACTCTCGGGGACTTTCTGGATCACTTCATGGGAGGGTCTCATGGACCGTGTGGCTTCACACGGGATGTGTACTAATCCGTGGAGCCACACTTGGCCTGGAGTTTAGCCCCCACAAGCTGACCACACACTTCCTCACCGCACGGGACCACTCACGGCTAGTGTGTGGTCTCACGGACCGTGGGATAGTCCGTGGGGTTTGCCTTGGTCCATGGCTAGGGTCCTGGCCACTAGGAGCCCACTGAAACCCCCCATAAACCCCCAAACAGATCGTGGACCTTCACACGGTCCGTGGTCCTGTCCTTGGACTATTTCCAGAGCTCTTTTCCAGCGTCCTTCCAATTATGAGCAGTCTCACTGTTTTGGCCATAAGTTTCTCATACGAACTCCAAATTGAGTGAACCAGTTGTGTTACGAATATAATTCAAAGAGATTCAATTCATATATAGTAGACCACACAACTCATCCCATACCAAAAGTTATGATTCCTTAAAGTACACTGCCCAAACGACCTCTCTATGACACCAAAAGGTCTGTTTTGAATCCGGCCACTTAAAATCAACCCATTACTACCAAAATTCAACCATGGCCATTCCAACACCATACAAGACCAACCATCAAGAAGTTCAAAATTTTTTGGGTCGTTACAAGTCTCTACGGTCTCAAGTAGAAAAAACCATGTCCTCAATGCCTCAAAAGTATTAAAATCAGAAATAATGTGATCCAGTTGGTACGACTTTCATTGAAATCAGCTTGTGCCTATTTCATATCAATAGTATGAAAACCATTCTTTCACTCTCTTCGTGCATAAATTAATGGCCAATGCATGAACAAGGATCGTACCACAAAATCAGTATGAATGACCAACCAATGCAATGCATGTCGTTGTAGTATCTAAGCAATCCATACAAGGTTAGGGAACCAAGTTGCTACCATTATACACAAAGGCTAAGAGCACTAATCTGGGGTCTAGCTGCTCCTCGAATAAGGTGTTGGGGCCAACAATATAGAGTAACAAAAATCCAATAGGGTGTTACCATCATGCAGACAAGTATACAACTAAGGAATCTCAACGGTTTAGAATCATGCAAATGGAATAAATATTTCTAGTATCGACACATTACCCCAAAACCATAAACTCCAACTTGGAATTGAGTATAAATAGGTCAAACATATTGCTACAATGAGCCATTAAACTCTCAGGCACGAGCTCAAAATATACAAAACAAACAAGCCTTATTGGGAGCAACATCTATCTACAAGGGCAATAAAATTCATATCAAATTATCTAAGGCGCAAACTTAGTCTAAGGTCACCCGTATAACTCAAAAAAAATATCTATCTCAAATTAACCCAAGAATAAGGTCTCAAACATAAATTAAGGTCTCCAAGGGATTATAATGGTCTAAAGCTCAACCGGAAATCACAAAAGTGGAATGAAATGAAATAAAATGGAATACCAGGTGATACAGTACAAATTCACATGAAATATTTATACTAAATAATATCAAGAACGGAGACAGTTGCCTACCTCAAAACCAATAATGCGCGCTCTAACTCCACTTCAAGGTAGATATCCATGCCTGAATCACCTCCAAATGTCATAGTAATAATATAAAATTTATTAATATATAAATTTTATAATATGATTCAAATTATATTAAATTCAAAAATATATTAGTCCAAAAATAAATGTTGTGGAGTAATATAATTAGGTTAATTAATTAAGTCCAATAAAATATTGATTTAATTAAAATCCCAAAGTCATTTATTTGGGCTACAAAAGATGACCAACTTTATTAAAGCCCAATATCCTCTCATCCTCTTATGCTATGTGTCAAACTAACAGAGCATTCTTATCTCAATGAAAGGTGAATAAAATTATTTCACATGTACAAGTGATGTGTCCCAATCAAGTCAATATCGCCATGTCACTTGAAAAAAAACCCTATTTTAATCAATTTTCCTGCGCCATGTTACCATAAATCTAATTGGCCGGAAGAAAGTTTGATTCCATCATAACTCCTCTATTCTACAACTATATATAGTGGTACTCATAATTCAGAATTCATCATCAAGAATTCTAACAAGAAACCAGAGAGAGCTCGTGGATCAAACGTCGCAGATTTCTCTACAAGAAACAAGAATTCAAGAAATCAAGTATTCAAGTTCAAGAACGCATCAAGATCAAGACCACCGGACTCAAGAACAAGGCCAAAAGCCCTTGAATTCAAGTACAAATCAAGATCAAGTTCAAGAACAAATTCATATCAAGTTCAAATCCATATCAAGTTTAAGTTCAAGAATGCATCAAGATCAAGATCACCTAATTCAAGATCAAGCCCAAAATTCCTTGAATTCAAGTACAAGTCAAGATCAAGTTCAAGAACAAATCCATGTCAAGTTCAAATCCATATCAAGTTAATGCTTAAATCCATAAATCAAGATCAAGACCACAAGAGTTCAAGATCAAGCCCAAAAGCCCTTGAATCCAAGTACAAGTCAAGACCAAATTCATCAAGTTTTACAAGATTCAAGATCGAACTAAAGAGCCCTTGAATGTATATTTGAAAAGATGAATCAGAGGATTCATAGAGATTGTAGAACTCACTCATTGAAATATAATACTACAATTGTAGCAATATTTTCGTTCCTTGAATATTATTTTCATGACACGAAATTTTATTGTCATACAAATTATGGCACGCCCAGTAGGAAAATCTCTACCTCTCATCTCAACTTTACAAGAATCAAAGAATATTCAAATAGTTTCCAAGAAGATCAACTCCCAATCAGCTTCCTCTAAGGTTGTTGATTCCAAGTTCCTTACTGAAGTAGAGGAATTCTTAGGCATTACTTTTGGAAGTATTGGAGTTTTTACAAGAAGCAAATATGGTAGGACAACAAACACTATGAGTGTGATCCATCCCAATTCCTGATTTTGGATCTTCAACCCCAAAGGGATCAAGATCCTTAACAAATGTTTAAGAAGGAGGATGTAGTGTTGCTGAGAGAATCAAGCAGACTCTGGCTCTACTTGAGGTCTCGGGTTTTAGGAACTCTGCTGCAAAGAAATACCATGGCTCAAGTAATTCTTCTCCATATGCATCGCATAATATGATCCCTTTGAAGGTCAACTTTTGCAATAAATCATGTTTCTCTCCAATTCCACCAACAGTCATACAAGCGATGACAACTAATGTTTCATCCATGGAGGAACAACTCTCAAATCTTACAAAGATGATTGAAGGATTGACCAAGTATGTGAAATACCAAGACTCTCACATCGATAAGTTGATGGACATGGTGTATGGCTGACTAGATGGAGAATCTAGCCATGCACCTGGAAGGGTATTGAAATTCAAGAGACTAAAAATCCTATGAAGCAAGCACCGTCTATCAAGGAAACGACAATTTCTGTTGAAGGGATGATCCCACTCGATCAATTAAAGGATTTCATTGAAAGGACCATCAAAGATAAGTATAAAGCGTGAAGTATTCCCATATGTATGCCAAGGCTTACACTACAAGGAATGATATCCTTAAAATGTCTGTAGCTTATCAACCTCTCAAATTTCAATAGTTCAAGGGAAAAGAAAATCCAAACCAACATATTTCACACTTTGTAGAGACATGTAACAATTCTAGGACTTATGGAGACTGTCTTATCAAGTAGTTTGGTCACTCCTTAAAACGTATTTGACTGGTACACTGATCTTGAGCCTAGTTCTATAGATTGTAGAGAACAGTTAGCGCAAGATTTCCTCAATCGCTTCTATAGCACAAGACATGTTGTTAGTATGGTCGAACTTACAAAGGCTCAGCAACATGAAGATGAGCTAGTCATTGACTTTATCAATCGTTGAAGAAATTTAAGCCTCGACTACAAAGATTGCCTTAGTGAAAATTCTAGCATTGAAATATGCATCCAAGGCTTGAAATGGGATCTTCAATACATCTTGCAAGGATTAAAACCTAATACATTTGAAGAGTTGCTAACTCGTGCGCATGACATGGAACTAAGCATGACTATAAGAATAGATCAATGATCTTTTGTCTATGGATCTCACAAAGATGAATTTATAGAAGAATCCCATAGTGAGGGCAAGTCTGCATTTAAAAATGACTTTGAAGAGTCTATGTATATCTCAACACTCCTTAACTCATGAGGATAAACTGCAAGTTAAAATGCTCCTTAATGCATGAGGATAAATTTCAAATTAAAATGCTCCTTAATGTTCGAGCATAAATTGCATGTTACTCCTGGCCCGCAAGAGTATAAACTGTGTACGACACACCCAGAAAATAAAAAAAATAAAAACACTCACTTTTTCAGAACTACATTGTGATTTGATCCTTTTCATTGAGGTACATAGGCACTTAGAATCATGTTATAAGTTCAGTTTCATAAGTATCAAAAAAATTAGATGTCCCCACTTAATCTCTCACATGAGAGTTAAAACTATAAGAACCTTCCATTAAACTTTGGACTTATACTGAATAGTGGTGACCCGATGGGGGCAAACCCTTATGAAATATGAGATTTCTCAATATTGTACTTCAAGCCTTTAAATTCTACAAGTATGTGAGTTGAAGCCTTCAAACCCTCTAAGTCTGCAAGTTGAAGTCTCCAAATCCTCCAAATTTGCAAGTTGAAATCTTCAAATCCTCCAAGTACGCGAGTGAAAGTATTCAAGTCCTCCAAGTATACGAGTTGAAGCCTTTAAATCCTTCAAGTACGCAGAGTGAAGCCTTCAAATCTTCTAAGTACAAAAATTGAAATCTTCAAATCTTCTAAGTATGCATGTTAGAGTCTTTAAATTCTCTAAATATGCAAATTCTTCAAGCATGCTGGTTAAAGTCCCAAATTAAGCAGGTCCATAAGTTGAAGCCTTCAAATCTTATAAGTCTTCAAGTTGAATTTTTAAAATCCACCATGGTTCTTCAAAGCCACTAAGAATGTGAACTTCAAGAAAATCTTCAAAGTTTGTGAGCTGAAGTCTTCAAATTAAAGTTTAGCTTCATTATGTTTGCAAATCATCTAGCTTGAAAGTTGAAGTCTTCAAGCCTTGTCTTTCTTAGGGTGTAAATGTGTATCCATTCCTTTGCACCATAAGGATATCTTCAAATTGTTATTCTTAAGGTGAGAATGCATATTCATTCCTTTGTGCGATAAGAATTACCATAAAATTACCTTATTCTTAAGGCGAGATTGTGTATCCATTCCTTTGTGCAATAAGAATTACCATGAAATTACCTTATTCTTATGGAGGGAATGTGTATCCATTACTTTGCGCGATAAGAATTTCCATAAAATTACCTTATTCTTAAGATGTTAATGTGTATCCATTCCTTTGCGCAATAAGAATTACCATGAAATTATCTTGCTTAATGTGGGGATGCAAATCCATCCTTTCACACCTTAAAAACATGTTCTTGTGATACAATGAAGCTTAAATTCACAACCCTGCAAAAGAACATGGAGATAAAAGAACGAGACGGAACACATAACATAAATGAATAAATAAATATTTGTACCTCGCACTTTGATGCTTCGCGTCTAATTTCTAAGTATGTTTGCAGAAAGGAGCTTCAAATCTGTGAATATTGATGCTAACAGAATAAGGAGCAAGGTCTATTTATAGATGTCTGAGAAATCCATGTCCTACACCAATTTGGTCAGAATAGACGGTAATTATGAAATTTATCTCCTACACCAATTTGGTTAGAGTAAGTAGTAATATTGCTTTCTATCGTAATTAATCAGAGTCCTATAAGGACTCAACCGTATAGGATGATGACCGAAGATAATTTGTCAAAGTAACTAGACTCCTAAAAGGTAAACTATTTCAACGTCGATGACGAATTCCATTTTCTCCAATTGAGAACAAGTGAATTGTGCGGTCACCTGATAAGATCAAAAACAAGGTTATATTGGAATGGGTCCACTATTGTTGTATATAATAAATAGCGTGCCGTCAACCATGTTAAATAAATTATATAAATATTGAAAAAAGTTTTGGGGTCAGTTTACCACTAATGTGGTATATATATACTCTAAGCACTTTTTTTTAATCAATTTTGGACAAAGATAAGTGCATGCTCAGCCCACTAATCTCAAACAAAGTCAGATTAATACTTCAAGCTTAGTCTTCAAAATATAAAATATCTTGACAAGACATAAAGTAGGGGACATTTATAATCATATAAAATTTATTAATATAGAATTTTTATAATATGATTCAAATTACATTAAATTCAAAATATATTAGTCCAAAAATAAATATTGTGGATTAATATAATCGGGTTAATTAATTAAGTCCAATAAAATATGAATTTAATTAAAAGTCCAAAGTCATTTATTTGGGCTATAAAAGATGGCCCACTTTATTAAAGCCCAATATCCTCTAATCCTAGCGACCCACTTTATGACACGTAGCAGATGACATGGCATACCAAGTCAAATAAAGAAGTTAATAGGATCAAGCCATGTATCAAAATGACATGGCATTCCTATCTCAACTAAAGGCGAATAAAAATATGTCACATGTACAAGTGATGTGTCCCAACCAATTAAATATTTCCATGTCACTTGAAAACAAAACCTATTCTAATCACTTTTCCTGCGCCATGTCAACTTAAATTTGATTGGCCAGAAGAAAATATGATTTCATCATAACTCCTCTATTTTACAACTATATATAGGGGTCCTCACAATTCAAAATTCATCATCAAGAATTCTAACAAGAAGCCAAAGAGAGCTCGTGGATCAAACATCAAAGAGTTCTCTACAAGCAACAAGAATTCAAGAAATCAAGCATTCAAGTTCAAGAACGCATCAAGATCAAGACCACCAGATTCAAGAACAAGCCCAGAAGCCCTTGAATTCAAGTACAAATCAAGATCAAGTTCAAGAAAAAATCCATATCAAATTCAAATTCATATCAAGTTCAAGTTCCAGAATGCATCAAGATTAAGATCACCGGATTCATGATCAAGCTCAAAATCCCTTCAATTCAAGTATAAGTCAAGATCAAATTCACAAACCAATCCATATCAAGTTCAAGCTCAAATCCATAAATCAAGATCATGACCACAAGATTTCAAGATCAAGCCCAAAAGCCCTTGAATCCAAGTACAAGTCAAGACCAAATTCATCAAGTTTAACAAGATTCAAGATCAAGTTAAAGATTCCTTGAATTTATTTTTGAAAAGACGAATCAGAGGATTCATAGAGATTGTAGAACTCACTCCTTGAAATAAAATGCTACGATTGTAACAATATTTTCATTGAAATTTTATTGTTACAGTCACCACGCTACCAAAATGTTAAACAGCACATCTATATGAACATTTTGACTCCAAAATTATATTTTTTGAAGATATACCCAAAATCATATCTAAAATGGAATTATGGGAGCCATGATGAAAATTCCAAAACTATAAAAAGATGCTAAATGCATTACTACACTTGTACTCCAAAATGAGGCATAATTAGATGCTCAGAAATCAAAGAAATTGGGTCATGCAATAAAAGGCTCTTTCAAAGATTAAAACAAGAATAGGGCACCCACCCTATGGAGTGGAATTTACCTCCACATGACAATATTTACATTATTTGTACACTCCAACATGCACCCATGATAAACACGAACACCCAGCACTTAGAATTGCCTCAAATGGAGCTATATCAAGAGAAAAATCAAAGTTTAAAATTCAAGCCTTGAATTGATTGTGTTGGGCCCTTTTTAATCAAAGAACCCAACAAAAGTGTACTCCGTGAACGCGGACAAGTGGGCTCGCAAATGTTGAGGAAACCCTTACTAGCTTTTGTGAATGTAGCGCAGGGCCCATAATCATAGAGACCAAAAACCCCCTGCCCATCGTGAATGTAAATATGGCCTCGCGAATACAAAGGTCGAAGTCTTGGCTACGACGAACACGGCCAAGAGATCCACAGTCATGGGAGAATAAGTGCACCTTCACCAGCTGGGATGTATAAACTATCAAAGGTCAAGACCAAGAACCCCGATGGGGTACTTGGAATTCATTAGGAACCCTGTGTACATAAACAAACTATATGATACCCCACCGAATTCCACATTCTGAACTCAATTCCATGGCCAAAATTTTCAATAGAGGTCATCTCGATGAAAAGTGGATCTTATTCCCAAGTGTTATTTTTAGCCAAAACTACCAAGGACTAGAAAATGAGTTTGAAAGCCTAAAAAATTAAACGAAAGGTCATTCTAGATCAAAGTCGATATTTCAGAGCTAACTATGTCGATAGATTTCTCATCCGAGCATCATTTTCAAGAAAGCTGACTAAAGTCAAACTTAGGTCAAAGCTTAAAGGCTAAAACACCTATGGAACAAACACACATCAATAACCTAGAGAATCGAGTTAACTATGATCCTAGCCTAAAATGACCATTTCAAAGTTGATGGAATCGTTAAAATTTCATTATGAGGGAATCTTCCTAGAGTTCTGACTGAAGTCAACCATTTAAACTCCAAGAGCTACAAAACATAAAAAATGTCATAAGAATTAAAGAAATAACCAGATGACCAAACTGTTAGTGTCTACAAGTCATAAATGTCTTAGGATCGCTGAAGAGAAGCTCTAAACATTGAAAAAATTGAAAAACGAAGAAAATGACTTGAAGAGTCATTACATATTCTATTCTGTATGGTAACACTTTGAGTTTATATGAAAAGGCATCCACTCGTGGAAATGGATCACTTGATTAAAAATATGAAACCTATGTACCTAGTACTTAAATTCGTTATGAAAAATCTAATTTGTATAGGCTTAGAAGATACTTCCTCTATTCCAATTAGTTTGACCTACTATTGTTTTAGTCAATTTCAAAACAATGACCTTCCTTGTTAGCAATTTTTTTATTTTAATTTTTCACATGTCATATTTAAGGTCGTAAAATTAAAAAATATTTTGATACATTTGATAGGTCTTTAGTTTTAGATCACAAGATTCAAAGTTGTCTATACTTTCTTAAATAGAGGGAATAGTAGATTTTGTATTACATGTTTCTTCTTCTTCTTTTTCACTAGTTTCTAAACACATGTATTGCACGTGTATCCCATGCGAAATTTTATAGATTTTTTAGAACAACTAAAATTTTATAAAAGTTTGGCAATAAACACCAAAAGAGAGGTATGTTATAATACTTAAACTTAATTTCTTTGAAACAATCGATTATAAATTCTGAAGTTTGGTTAGTAATAGCAAACTATAATAAAGACACAAATGGCTAATTTGAACCTAAATAAAAAGCAAAGTTCAATAAATCTATTCCATGACTAATAATGTTCTTGAACTTTAACACAAGAATATAACAAATAATTCACCCTATTCCACCTAAAATATTTGAAGAAGTACAAATTAAGAGTATTTCATTTTGTTCCTACCCTTTATGGTAATGAATCAAATATAGTACAATATTGACTTCATTTTCTATGTTGTTATGTTGGAATATATGAGTCCCGCTTAAAACGTTCTTGATTTTACCAATAATTATGACAAGACGAATAAAAAGAAGAGGATGGCCATGAAGCTCATATAATTCTATTCATTGTCTAGCCACTTTGACTTGCCACGAAGTGTCACGACCTAAGAGTAGGGCCTAGATGTGACATGGAGAAAGAGAACCCGAGGATCCTCGATCAAGCCATCTTAGCATCATCGCACACATCATGGGTTCGGAAGCGCGTAACATAATAAAAAACACGTAAGTCTAAGAGATTCTCGGCTTTGGACTCAAGCTATGAGAATGTTGTCGGGAATGGGATAAGCATGAATCACAAAGCACATATTACGTTCCAAGGGGCGGGTAAGTATGACTCAAACTATGGGGGAAAGAAGGGTTAGGGACTTTCCATATAAGAACATTCCCATCCAACAACTCATAATAGCATAAGCGGCAGCATAACCAAACATAGGTAATCATAGCAAAGCATAGGTAATCATAACCTCTAAAATAAGCACGTACTATGGCGTACATATAATTCGATACGTATCCAACAATGCCTCTACATAGAATAAGATGGGGCTTCGACATAACTCGGGCTCACCCTCAAGTCACAAGATAATGAAATAAAAGCATAAGACAGAGGAAGGTGAGTATTGCCCTTGAAGTATAGGGCTCACCTCTAACAACAAGTTCGAGATTTCAACTAAGCGTCCAACGGTGGATGAATGTCATCTTCGGCCCCTACATGGTTAGATCATGTAGACAAAGAGTATGGGTTAGCATATATAATACACTAAGTATGCGGGCATGTCATGCACATGAATATGAACCTACTAAAAGACCTACATGACAAGGGCACATATATGTATAGAAAGAATATATTTAAGTAAAGAGAGAATATCATAACAATATGCCGTGAAGTGCCATGATGCATGAATGCAAATCTACATATCAAAGTAGGGATGTGACCTCAACCGACAATATGAGAGACCAAGCGAGCTACTACTTGGAATTGGACTACTTTCTAGGTAGATCCCAGGTCAACCCTTAAAAAGGGAATACAAGTCAATCCCATCTAGGGAGATAACCCATGTTGGCACATGGTTTGACGGAATGGAGTATGGACCCTTGGACATAGTCCACCTCAAGTCCAATCCCTCTGTACTAAGTTTCATCCAATGAGAATACATATACATATACGAGCTTCAAAATGGAGGTTCAATATTTCAAATCCATACAATGTAAAGTTAGGCTAAAGCCAAATTGTATTTCAAGTCTTTTCCGTAATTAGGCTTAAAGGACAAACAAGAGTTTCAAAAGAACCATATCTGTAGGCCAATGTATAGGAGTAGCTCATTATAAAATAACAATGTGGTGTAAACACCCAAAATGCTCATAAGGCCATATCAAGACATGATATGATCACATTCTAGTCAATTCCCATGTCTTATCAAAAATCAAGTCAAATCATATCAAGAGTTTCATCAATTCAAACCTTCCATGTATGCATATGTCATGAATGATGAGATGAATGCATAGGGAATAGAGATTAAATCTTAATTCAACAACACAATGTAAAATTCAATTGAAATCCATGAGAAAATCTCAATCTAAATCACAATTAAATTGCCCATGCTTGAACAAGCTTTCAAGGGACCAAGCATATTTAAATCTTCATAATTTCAATGTAAAACATGATAATTGAATTTAAATCATCTTAAAACCAACATTAAAACACAGCCCACAACTCAATTAAACTAAATCATCCATAAATTAAAAGACTCAATTTCAAAGAGAAAACAATTCATCAAAATTGAAGAAGAGGATTTTAGGACTTCATGGTTGAAAGGAGAACCATGAATCAATCCCACATACCTTGAATTAATAAAGAAGACCAAGAAGAATTTGAAAAAGAATTGAATTTTCCCCCTTGATTCCCAAGCTAGCCTTTAATGGAGGTTGAGAGCAATTTGAAAAAAATTAAAGAGATTGAAAATATTGAATTTAATAGGGTTAAATCAAGGGTTTAGGAGAGTTTAAAAATGCTAAAACGACCTTAGAATTGTTTAAAAATTGTAATTAAACCATTAATGAAATGAGAAAGAAAATTGGAAATTGTCACTGATGCAATGCACTACACGGACCGTGTAGTGACCCACAGTTCGTGAGCCTTTCCGTGAGGCATCACTTGACGAAGAGCTTTAATTTGGAAATGGACAGGAAAATTTGAAAATTCACCCGTACGGTTAACTACACGGACCATGAGAGGACACACGGTCCGTGAGACCCTTCCGTGAGGTCACACTTGGAACAACTTTTCCCACGAACATTCCAAACTTAGCAAAATTCTCCTCACGCAACCACACGGCCAAGGAAGCGAGTCGTGAGGCATCACACGGACCGTAATCTGGTCCATGGAGCCTCCCTTGGCTCAGGTCCTCAGCACAGATCCTTGGTAGCTCACTGGAACTCATACGGGCGAGGCTCACGAGCCGTGAAACCTCACATGGACCATGAGTTGGTCCGTAAAGCCTTACTTGGCTCAGAGTCTTGGACCAGAGTCTTAACTGCTCACTAGAACTCACACGGACCAAGCTTACGGGTCTTGAGCCTCTACACAGACTGTGAGTTCCAACGTGAGGCAGTGCCTTAGGCAATAATTTTCTTCCCTTTTCCCAGAATGCTCCTCTACACTGGAAGTCCCACTGTGAAGGCCATAACATCCACATCCGAACACCAAATTGAATGAAACTAAGTGTGTTGGTAAGATAACGCAAATATGTTTAATTTGATAGGTCGTGTCCCACATAGTTCATTCCGTACCAAGAGATATGGCCATTCAAAGTCAGTACTTCCACAAGACATCGATCAAAACTTAGCCAATACGATTTCTTCCAAGACGGTCATGCAAGAGAGACTCGAGAAACTCATAAGACAACCAAGATAGATTCAAATCATACCTCCAACAAAATTACAAGGTTCGGGAAGTTTTGAGTTGTTACATGAAGTTTAAGAAAATAAAGAAGATTATTTTATCTTGTGGTCCTAACTTAAATTTATGTCAAATGTACCAAAATGTCTTTTAATGTTGTGACCTTAATCATGCCATGTGTAAAGTATAAATTAAAGTGTTGCAAAAAAAAGAGTTATTCTTTTTTAAACAGACTAAAAAGGAAAGTAGGTCATTATTTTTTAAACATAGAAAATATTCTTTTAGAAGAAACCCCATGTTCATGATAAATATTGAAGGATTATAAGCTTAATATATAGTGAAGAACCACTTGCTCCTTGAAATCATCTAATGTCAATGTAAGATTATTATTTTTTTGGAATCGTGGATAGCACATATGGACCGACCTGATCCAATCTTAATCCGACTCGAGTATTTGGTTTTTACAGTGGTCCAGTTATTTAAATAACTGTCCAATATTATCCTAAAGGATAAGACTTGATAGTTATCTTCCATTGAGGAGGTGATTATAACCACCAACAACTTTCCTATTTCTTGGAAATTTGGATTTGATTCCTTATGTGTGTTGAAGAAGGAAGTTACAAGAAAACAAATATTGCAGATAAAGTCAGTTAAAAGTTTTGAATAATACTAAACTTGAGAATCTACTGTAAGATAAGAAGCACAAAACCAGTGAAGGATAAAAGTCCTTAATTTATCAAAAACACAAAAAGGCATTTGGTTCGTGAACTAAAATATGTATTCCTAGTTAAACGGAGTGAGATCTTGTATTGAATTCGTTGGTGACTTAACAACTCTCGTGAAATCGTCTAAAAGGTACGACTCATTGTTCTTTTTCTATTAATTTTTCTTATAAATTGTATCAGATCAAGGCTAGTTGATTTTTCATTCCTAATTTTATTCCTTGTTTTTTGTCTATTTATGGTTAAAAAGATGAATTATTGATGGTTGGTGTTTTTAATAATTTTTCGGAAAAGGTAAATTTGATTTAGGTCCATTTTGATGCCTATTTAATTTATTTTTTTTGGGCCTATTTTTTGACTTAAACCTAATCTAATCATTTTGATGATTCCGAAACTATATTATAATAGCAAATCGGATTCAAAATGTGTGAGTTATGGTCTTCTGAAGTTTGGTAGTTATTTGACTGTGTTTTTGACAATCTGCTACTGTTTTGCCTCTTTTTTGAAAAATTTTAGTCAATTTTACATCCCAAATTGTATATTTTCATGATCTACTCGTTTCCAGGTTTCCGTATATATATTGTAATAGAAAAAGGTTGTAAAACGAGTAAGATATGCTTTTTGAAAAATGGCAGTTTTTTTTAAAATTAGATGCTATTTTTTTATATTTTGGGTTGTTTTGGTTATTTTTCCAGAACTTAATGGAGTAACTTTCCATCTTTGATCCATGAGTGTGATCTGTTATTATCTGCCAGAAAGTGGTGACATTTGTTGTCACTGTTTGAATTGTTCATACCATAATGTTAAATTTTTGGTTTCTATTTCAGATATGGCTGAATGGAAATACGCTCTTATTACACCAAGTGGGAGTAATCTTGTTGATGGAGAAAAGAAGATTTGATTCCAGAAGAAAAGATCATTTGAGGAATTTGATTCTAAACCAAAAATAATTAGATCTTATTCCGTTGAAGGACAAAATCAAAATAGAGACTTGAGGGCAAATAGAAGAGAAGGAAATAAATTGCTCGTTGCGTTCAAGAAAATTAAAATGGATGAGTCAAGCTCTCTTTTGGACTTCCTCGGAGTTTTTACTGATAAATTTGATGAAATCAAAAAATATATTATTGTTGATAAAGAGAAAGCCCTTTGGCTTTTGTATGATTCCCTTCCACCTTTTAGGAAGCTTGCGTTAGTTGAGGAATGTGAGGAATCTGAGCTTGACAAACTCATATGGAAATTTATGTTGGCCCTAGGTGTTAAATGGGTCAAGATCACTGGAATTTACCCTGATGATTTTATTTCTTAATTGTTGAACGTGTTGTTTTGATGTCTTGTTTTTGACATGTTATGAATATTCATAATAAAAAATATTTCTAAAAGCCTTGGATTATTTTTTATTATGGTATCCTTTTATTGAGTTAAGACTTAACAATCCTGGTGCATAAGTCTTTATCAAATATACATTAAGAAATTAAATTCTGATTTTAGTTAAACATTTGAAGTGTAAATGATGATTGGATAATTTATAATACCCTTTCGATTTTACACCATATGTGAAACTATTATTAGAATTAATTTTCTTGAATGTATGTTTAGTACATGTCTAAATTGATGAGTAAACTTGCTAAATTATCTCTAACTTACTGACATGGCTACTAAAAGTATACTTGTTGACTTAAACAAAAGCAAAAAACTTAATGGTGACAATTACGACATCTGGAGTCATTATATATAGTATGTCCCAGACAAGTAAAATGTGCTCCAAGGCATAAACCATGTTCTTTGTCATCCAGAAGAGGGTACATTGCTCAACACATAAGAGAACTCAAAACTTACAAAGCCTGGAAAAGGGCAGATTCCATTGCGCATGGAATAATTATACGCTCTGTAGTTGATGAAATCATTCCTGAATGTGAGGAATTTCCTAATGCTCATGCGATTTGGATGAACTTGAGAGAAACGTACGGGGGCACTTCTGTGACCCGCATGAGACAACTAACTATCAAGTTTGACACTCTGAAAAATCATCATGATCAAAGTATCAAGCAATAAATTAGGGTGATGTCAAACATGATAGCACAACTTAAGAATGTTGGTCACGTTCTATCTAATGAGCAACAGGTTCAAGCAGTGATCCGGTCCCTTCCCAATAGTTGGGAACATTTGAAGGTTAACTTGACCCACAATGAAAGCATAAAAACTTTTTCTGATGTTGCGTGACATATTGAACTTGAAGACGAGAGACTTGATACTACTAAAATTATTGCTAATACCTATATGGTTGAATCAAGTGGTACAAAATCTTTAGGCTTCAAGCACAAGAAAGATTGGAAGAGGAAAGGAAATGGTAAGAAGACCGAGGAAAGATCCTTTGAGAAAAATCACAAACTAAATTCCAAGAAAGGAAAAAGGTTTTTTAAGAAAAGAAACAAGAGAAAGTTGAAGTTCTATAATTACCATGTTCTGGGGCATTTTTCTCATGAGTGTGCAGATCTAAAAAAGGTAGCATTTCTAAACTCTTATTTAAGTGTTGTATATGTTGCAAGCACTTCTTTACTAACTGAATCTTATCCTATGTAGATTGTAGACTCAGGATCCACTGACCACGTGAATTGGGATCAAGAAGAATTTGTGAAATTTCATCAAGTTACATCCGTATCTAGATGGATTTATGAGAGAAACAATGCAAGGCTAGAAGTCAAGGGAACAGGCACTTGCAAAATTGACATGTGTGGTGGTTGATCCCTGATGTTGTATGATGTTCTATATGCTCCAGAGATCTGATGGAACTTAGAATTTGTCTCAGTGCTTTTAGATGATGGTTTTGATTTGTATTTTAGTCATAATGGTATTAGAACAACGCTAGATGATGTTTTGTATGGTTTCGGACTATGTTATGATTGTTTCATCATTTTAGATTGTAATCTTTAAACTTATGACTATTATGTTGACCATTGTGTAATGGCATGTTCTTCAAGTAATAATGATATTAGTATTGTTACATGGCATGCTAGATTGGGTCACATAGGGAAAGAACGAATGAATAGGTTGGCAAAAGAAGGAAATTTAGGTTCTTTATCTAAAATTGAATTGATGACTTGTGAAAATTGTCTTGCTAGATAGATTACGTGAAAACTATTTGGGAAAGCTAAGAGAGTTGAGTTCCCACTTTAATTAATCCATTTTGATATTTGTGGTCCAATGAATGGGAAGGCAATGTGTGGTGCCACATATTTCATTACATTCATTAATGATTTCACGTGCTTCGGGTCTACTTGATTTCTCATAAATCTGAAGCACTAGAGTTCTTTAAAAGATATATGAATGAAGCTGAAAATCAATTGGATAAAAGAATAAAGGTTCTGAGAATCGACCGAGGATGTAAATATCTGTCAAATCAATTTGAAGAGTTATGTAATAAAAAGGGTATAATCAGATAATTAACAACTCCTTACACGCCCCAACAAAATGGTGTGGTTGAAAGAAGGAATAGGACACTGTTGGATATGGTAAGGTCAATGATGACACAACTAAATTTTCCTATCTCCTTTTGGGGATATGCATTATTAAATATGACCTACATTTTAAATAAGGTGCCTTCTAAATCAGTAACTTCCACTCCTTTTGAACTGGTCATAAAACAAACCTAGATGATCTACGACCTTGGGAATGTGTTGTTTAGATTAAAGACCGTCTGGGTGAGTTTGGCAAATTAAGTCCAAAAGGAAAGAAATATATCTTCATTAGATAATTTGAACGCTCCAAAGGGCATGTGTTCATTGATGAGTAGGAATATGGAAGTGTGACAGAAATTGAATCACGAGAAATCAGATTTTTGGAAAAATAATTCAAAAAGGAAAGATATAATTGAAGGTCAGCCTCTGTACGAAATATTGAATTCAAAAACCAGAGAATGTCATCAGATACGATCTATGAGGAAAATGATCAAGAGATAAATCCTGGTCCAAGTGGGATCTTTGAATCCCAAATTCCTATAGAGGAATCTGAATTTCAACTGCGTAAAAGTACTAGAAACGGAGTACCTAAATGATCTTATCAAATTGAGGATTATATTTTCCTGGTATCTCCCACGGAGTTGGATGAACCTAACTCTATGATTAAGGCTTTATTGAGTCCTGAAAAGGATAAATGGTTGAAAGCGATGGAAAAAGAATTAGAGTTCATGAAAACCAACAAAGTATGGGATCTAGTTAACCTTCCACAAGGACATAAAGCTATTGGGAATAAGTGGATTCTAAAAGTTAAACGTAAATTGGATAGGTCAATAGAAAGATACAAGGCTTGACTGGTGGCTAAAGGTTTTACTCAAGAAGCTAGAATAGATTATGAGGAAACCTTTTCACCAGTTGTGAAGTTTAGCTCTGTTCAACTACTTTTGGCTATAGTTGCAAGTTTAGATTTATAATTACATCAAATGGATGTGAGGATTGATTTTCTCAATGGAGAATTAAATGAGGTAATCTACATAGAACAACCTATAGGTGTCATTGTTAAAGGCCAAGAAAAGAAACTTTGTAAATGAAAAAGATCCATTTATGGCCTGAAACAGTCTTCAAGGCAATGGTACTTGAGATTTCATAAAGAGGTGATTTCGTTAGATTTTATCATGATCGATGAAGACCATTTCATATATGTGAAAATATCCAAAGAAAAGTTTGTAATTCTTTCTCTTTACGTTGATGATATACTATTAGCCGAAAATGATTTAGAGTAGCTAAAAACTATCAAGTCATGGTTTTCAAAGTCATTTGATATGAAAGATATGGGTGAGGTACACTACATATTGGGTGTTAAGATCCAAAAAGATTGTTCCAAGAAATCTTTGAGTTTGTCTCACGAAACCTACATAAGGAAAATATTGGAATGTTTTCGAATGAGTAGTTGCAAGTCCATCGATACTCCAATATCTAGAGGTGACACTTTAAGCCTTGAAATGTTTCCCAGAAGTGATAAAGAGAAGGAACAAATGTCACGAGTTCCTTATTATAGTGTTATTGGGAGTCTGATGTACGCTATGATGTGTACTAGACCAGATATTTGTTATGGTAAGCAAGTATCAATTGAATCCCGAAAGAGATTATTGGAAGGCAGTGAAGAGAATATTTTGATCTCTAAAGGGAACTACAGATTATTCTTATAACACCTTGCATCTCACGTGTACTAGTACTATGTATATAGGACATGATATGGCTTGGTCAAATGAGCACTAATTTTTAGAAGTTCTTAAATTTCAGATTAGAGGACTACATTTATGTCTAACGCTTAAGATGAGCGAGTGTATAGAAGTTTTAAGTCAAATTAGGGAGATCATGGGCTTAAACGGCATTAAGTAGGATAACATTACATGTTTTCCCTATATTTCAATGACAACAATCCACACCTATTCCAACTTCCACTAAAGTGTTATCAATATTTTTACACATCAAAATATCCCTAAAACAGTCACAAAATAGTCCCAAAATAGGTGAGGAACCTGAGACAACAGTCCTCACTTATCAGCCCACAAATTCATATGGAAGAACATTTAAGAAACATAAAACAACTCGTCTTTATGGAAAACAAAGAAAAGGTGTAGCAACCTTAGAATATCATTTATGAACTAAACCTTGTTAAAATATCAACTTTCCTTCATGATAAAGTCAACCAACAAGAGAAAAGTCCCTCAACAACCAAGAAAAGTGAGCAGCAATTTTTGTAACATATGCTGTCCGAAATTCTAGCACAACATAACCAGCATATCTCTCTTATTTTCCATGGAAAATATACTAAAACCATAGTTATTTTTACTTATCTTAGCCTTCAAGGATCAGATCCTCTTTAAGAACCCTAAGGTTTTTGTAACAACCCGAAAATTTTACAACCTTGTGAAACTGATTATGATCTGATTAGAACTTATTTTGGTTGGCTAATGATCATCATGAGTCTCTTAAGTGTCCATGTTCAAAGAAATTGTATTGGTTAAGTTTTGCATGATATCTTGTGGAAGTATTGACTTTAAATGTCCATATCTCTTAGTAAGGGATGAACTGTGTGGGGAATTACCTATCAAATTAAAGCTCTTTGAGTTAAATTTCCAAAACTTTTGGTTTCACTTGATTCAGAGTTTGGATGAAGAAGTTATGGCCTTTTTTGTGAGACTGCCTGCACAGGGATCTATTACTAGAATTTGGTTAAGGCACTACCTCATGGGGACCTTCAGAGACCGTGTGCCACTTCATGGTCCATAAAGTGGTCCATGTGACCTCTCACGAGGTATGTTAACGTGTTTTGGGATGGCCTTGGCCAAAGGATTGGTTCTATGTATAAGATTAATATTTTGAAAAATCGCGTAAATGAGAAAGTGGGGTTCACGGACTGTGTGAGGCTTCAAGGCCCGTGAACCAATCCATCTGAAGGTGCCAGGCAAGTATTTGGACCAAGTGAGGCTCCATGTACCAGTTCATAGTCCGTGTGAAACCTCACAGATCATGAATCCTACCATATGGTTGCGGGAGCAAAGATTTTCTAAGTATGGAATCTCTTATGGACCGTTGGAAGGTTCAACTTTAACCGATCATATCCCCTACCATAATTTAAACTCGGTGAGCCATGACATATCAAATTTAATATCTTTGAGTTATCTTTCCAACGCACTTAGTTTCACTTGATTTGGAGTTCGTATGGAGAAGTTATGACCGTTTTTGTAAGGTTGCCTTTGCAAGGATTTCCTTCTGAAAAATTGGCTAAGGCATGACACCATGGGACCCCATATGGGGCTTGAGCCACCAAATGGCTCGTGTGGATGCCTCGTGATCTTGAATATAAGTCATGACAAAGTGTTTCACTAAGGTCTTGACCCAAGGGTTGGTTCTAAGTATGGAATTACCATTTCGGAAGGTTGTGTTATTTTGATGAGAGGACAAACTGCTCGTGCAGCCTTGGATGGCTCGTATGACTGCTGCTCATGTAAGACTTTATAGGTTCAGGACCAAGGCAGGCCACACAGACCACTGGACGGTCCGTGAGCCATCACACGGCCCGTGAAGGTGGCCCTCAAAGTGTCGGTGTAGAAATTTTTCTAAGTATGGAATCTCACATGAACCATTGGAAGGGTCCAATTAAACTGGTTATATCACTTAACACAGGATGAAATGGGTGGCCCATTACATATCCAATTGAATCTCTTTGAATCAGCTTTCCAACAAAACTAGTTTCACTCAATTCCGAGTTTGGAGTAAAAGGTTATGCTTATTTTTGTAGGGACTATCCGGACTGGGTTAGTGAGCCTCACGACCAGTGAAGAGGCTCAAGACCCGTGAGACCAACCATGAGAGTTACGGGTTAAAATTCCAGGTTTCATTTTATTGAGGTATTTTTGATAATTTGACTCATTCCAAAGGTCTTTTATGACCTTTGTACCTATCCTAAGCCCCCAAATCAGATTTTATTCATTCATTTTCATTCAATTCATTCAAACCCGTAGAATTATATTCAAGTTTACTCTGAAGGACTCCTCTCAAAGCTCTATTGAAGAATTAGCTTGGGAATCAAGGATAGACTCTATTATTCATCAATTCTTCTTACTTTTCTTGGCTAATCAAGGTATGTGGAATTGATTCATGGTTATCCTTTAAACCATGAAGACCCAAAACTCCTCTTCTTCAATTTTTATGAAATTAAGCTTACTTTAAATATGGGTCTTTAAATTTATTATTTATTTAATTAAATTGAAGTATGGGTTGTACTTATTATATTATTTTAAGATGATTTAAATTCAATTATCATAGTTTGCATTGAAATTATGAAGATTTGAATATGCATTGTCCCTTGAAAGGTTGTTTAGGTATGGGGAATTTAAATTAAAATTTTCTCATGGATTTCACTTGAATTACATATTGTATTGTCAAATTAAGATTGAATCTCTATTGCCCATGCATTCATCTCATCATTCATGGCATATGCATACATGGAAATTTGATTTTTATAAAACTCTTGTTATGGGCTAGTCCCACCTTGACTTGATTTTTGGTAAGACATGGGATATGACTAGATTGTGATCACATCTTGTCTTGACTTGGTTTTTAGGCATAATTGGGTGATTACACCATCTTGCACTTGTCTTGAATGAGCTACTCCTATGCATTTGCCCTTGCACTTGATACTTGAACTCTTGTTTGGATTTCTAGCCTAAGTATGAAAATATTTGAATTATGATTTGGCCCAACCTTGAATTGCATTGATTTGAAAGTACTTATCCTTCGTTTAAAAGCATGTATATATATATATATATATATATATATGTATTCTTGTGGGATGACGACTGAACACCGATGGGATTGGAGTAGTAAGTAGGCTATCCCTAAGGGTCCCACTCCTTTCTCTTGAATTATGTGCTAGCATAGGTATTTGATATGATATGACTTGAAATTTTTCTAAAATAACCGAGTCATAAGGAAGGTGGCCATCACACCAAAATGATCGGGTCGTAAGGTGTGGTGTGACTACCCTTGGCAAGTAATCACCATAATTTCTATGCGGGGGGCTGACATCAAGAGTTCATGTACTAGCTCACATGGATTGTGATGTCGGTTACGTCTCATCCTATATACTATAAGCATTATAACATTTCATGCATCATAGATTTCATGGCATATTAATATACTATTCTTTCCTATATTCTCCTTCTATATATATGTGCCCTTGTCATCTAAGTTGTTTTATAGGTTCATGTTCATATGCATTGCATGCCCGCATACTTAGTACATTATATGTGCTAACCCATACTCTTTATCTACATGACTAACTATGTAGGGGTCGAAGACCATTTCTATCCACCTTTGGATCTTTAGCTTGGTGATCTCGGATTATTTCTAGTGGTGAGCCCTTTATTTCAAGGGCAAGACCCACCTCCTTCTACCTTATGTTTTGATTAGTTTCTTTTCTATCTTATGATTTGAGGGTGAGCACGGGCTATGTCGTGGCCCCCGTTTTATTCTATGTAGAGGCATTGTTGGACATATCAAATTCTATCATACGCTCATATTATATGGTTGTTTGAGATGCTATGACTATATTATATTTTGACTATGATTGTGCTTATGCTATCTTGATACGTTTTGATGAGAATATGATTATGTGGAAAGTCCCAAGCCCTCTATGCCCCCATACCTTGAGTCCTACTTACCCACCCATTAGAACGTACTTGTTATGTGCTTTGTGATTCATGCAAATCCCTTTCCCAATGATATCCACATAGCTTGAGTCCAAAGCCCCACAATCCCTTAGAATTATGTGTTTCTTGTTAAATTACACGCTTTCGAACCAATGATGTGTAAATTGATGCTAAGATGACTTATTTATGAACTCTCGGGTTCTTATTTGCTATGTCACATCTAGGCCCTACTCTCGGGTCATGAAAAATATGGTATCAGAGCCCTAGATTTATAAATGGTCCTCGGAGTCCAACATGCCGCATCAAGTAGAGTCTTATTCATGGGTATGTTGTGCACCATACCTATGAGTGAGAGGCTATGGCGACGTTTTAGGAATTGTTTCACTTCATTATTCCTTTTGTCGTGCTATGAAATGTGTCTTGAAGTCTTCTAACTCTGATGATGACCGGATACTTGACCTATTTTTATTCTTCCTTATCATATGGCACCGACTGAATTGAAGGAGTTGAAGGATCAGTTGAAAGACTTGTTAGAAAAAGGCTTTATTTTATCCAAGCATTTCACCTTGGGGTGCTTCTGTGTTGGTTGTAAGGAAGAAGGACAAGTCACTATGGATATGTATTGACTATCGGTAATTAAATAAGGTAACCGTCCAGAATAAGTACATGTTGCCTGGAATCAATGAATTTTTGGATCAACTTCTAGGGGGATCTAGTGAGATAGGTTCACCATTTGGCTAAGTTGGTTGTCAGGTTGGCAGACTCCACTAATGGTGGTATTCATGTTCAAAGGAGAGTCAAATCTTTTGTGGTTGTGAATGTCAAGGCAAAGCAAGATTTAGACCCGTCTTTGGTGGAATTGAAGGTGTTGGTTGCCAAAATGAAGATTGGGGTTTTCTCCCAAGAGGGAGATGGTGTGCTTCGGTATCTTGATTGGTTGTGTGTTCCCGATGTCAATGGCCCTAGAGAAGTGATCATGAGTGAGGCTTACGACTCTTACTATTCTATATGTCTGGGATCCACCAAAATATATCAGGATTTGAGGGAGGTGTATTGGTGGCATGGCATGAAGAAGGACATAGCTAAGTTTGTGTCGAAGTGTCTGAATTGCCAACAAGTGAAGTTAGAACCCCAAAGGCCCGATGGTTTGGCTCAAGATATTGAGATTCCTACTTGAAAGTTGGAAGATGTAAATATAGAATTCGTAGTTGGGTTACCCCGTACCCATAATTAATTTGATTTTATATGGGTTATTGTTGATTGAATGACCAAGTTAGCTCATTTCTACTATTCAAGACTACTTATAATGCCAGGGATTATGCTAATTTGTATATTCGATAATTGGTTAGGTTGCATGGTGTACCTATGTCTATCATATCAAATTGTGGTACTCAATTTACTTATCTTTTTTTAGGGTTGGTTTAAAGAGGTCTTTATACCAAGGTGAAGTTGAGAACTGCTTTTCACCCCCAAACTGATGGTCAAGACGAAAGGACAATTCACACTTTGGAGGACATATTGAGGGCTTGTATGTTGGAATTCAAGGAAAATTGGGATAATCAACTACCGCTCATTGAGTTTTCATAAAACAATAGTTTCTATGCTAGTATCAGAATGGCACCATGTGAGACTTTGTATGGAAGAAGGTGTAGGTCCCCGATTGGATGGTTTGAGTTGGGAGAAATGGCCTTTATAGGCCCGAATTAGTGGTCGAAGTTATGTAAAAGATGAAGTTGATTAGAGAAAGTTGAGGATGGCTCAAAGTCGCTAAAAGTTTTATTCGGATATTAGGAAGAGATACCTTGAATTTTATGTGGGTGATTGGGTTTATGTGAAGGTTTCACCTATGAAGGGTATTATGTATTTTGGTAAAAAGGGTAAGTTGTGTCCTCGGTATGTCGGGCCATATGAAGTTGTTGAGCGGGTCGGTAATGTGGCTTATAGATTAGAGTTACCTTAGGATATGAGTTCTATTCATCCAGTATTCCATGTGTCAATGTTGAGGAACTTGGTTGGTGACCCCAAGGCGATTGTACCTTTGGAGGGTGTTACGGTGGAGGAGAACTTGACTTATGATAAGGTGCTGTTTGAAATCTTAGATAGGCAAGTTAAGCCGCTTTGCAACAAGGAGGTGGCTTCGGTTAATGTGCTTTGAAGGAATCAACATGTGTAGAGTGCTACATGGGAAGTGGAGTCGGACATGATGAGGTAAAATCCCTATCTTTTCCAATCTACTCAAGCCTAAGGTACTAGGTTCTATCCTTTCCGAATGGTCCTAATTCTTTATTTCTTGAGCATGGCAAGCATGCATACATGTGCACGAAAATGATTTGAATGATATTTTGACCTGAGTTTTAAATGACATTATGATTTTCAAATGATAAATAATGCATTATGTCTCTATGTTGAAACGTTTCTTGTTTAAGTCAAGCCTTGTTCTATCCCATTCGATGACGAATATTCCCAAGGGGGAGGTATGTAACAACCCAGAAATTTTAGAACCTTGTGAAGTTGATTAAGATCTGATTTGAACCTACCATGGTTGGTTAATGATCTTCATGAGTCTCTCTTGAATGGGCGTTTTCAAAGAGATCACAATGGCTACATTTTACATGACGTCTTGTGGAAGTACTGAATTTAACTGGTCATAACTCTTAGCACAAGTAGATCTGGGAGGGCCATAACCTATCAAATGGAATCTCTTTGAGTTATCATTCCAACACACTTGGTTTCACTTTATTTTGAGTTTGGATGAAGAAGTTATGGCCTTTTTGGTGGGACTGCCTGCAAAACGATCCTTTTATGGAATTTGGCTATGACACACTCCCATGGTAGCCTTCATGGACCGTGTACCATATTATGTTCCATAAAGAGGCCTGTGTGACCTCTTACGAGGCGTGGTAAGGTGTTTTGGGATGGCCTTGACTTAAGGATTGGTTCTATGTATCAGGTTAGCATTCCTGAAATTGCATCAATAAAGAATAGAGGTTCATGGACAGTGTGAGGCCTCACGCCCTGTGAACCTCTCCGTGTGAGGTTGACCAGTCAAGGAACTATACCAAGTGAGGCTCCATGGACCAGTTCATGGTTTGTGTGAAGCCTCACAGACCGTGAGACCTTCTGGGTAATTGCGGGAGTGAAATGTTTTCTAAGTATTGAATTACCATCTTGGACCTTCGTCGATGAAATATTTTCTAAGTATCGCTTCATGGTTGAGTTCATGGTCCGTGAGGCCACTACACGGTCCATGTAGTGGACCGTGAGAGTGACATTAACAATTTTTCTTACCCATTTTATTAATGATTTAATTGTAATTTTGGTGATTCCTAAGGACGTTTTAGTCTTCCTAAGCCCTCCTATACCCCTGAATTATCCTATACATCTTCATTCAATTCATATTATTCTAACACTTAGAATTATATTCAAACTCTCTCTTCCAAAGGCTCTCTTCCAAGTATGGGTTGAAGGTTAGAGTTTGAATTCAAGGAAGTCTTCTTCTTCAATCACTCTTCTCTCTAACGATTCTAGTTAATCAAGGTATGTGGGATTGATTCATGGTTCTCCTTTCAATCATGAAGAACCAAAACTTCTCTTCTTCAATTTGTATAGAATTTAAGGTTACTTTGCAAATGGGTCTTTAAATTCATTATTGTTTTGAATAAATTGAAGTATGAGCTTTATTCAATTATTGATTTTAAAGTGAGTTAAACCCTAATTATTTGAATCCCATTGGTTTTATGAAGGTTTAATTATGCATGTCCCCTTACTCTTTAAATCTATTTATGGGTAATGTTAATTGAGTTTGAATTGTTGATTTCACTTTGAATATACACATAGATTCTTCCTATTATGAGTTTGAATTATGAGTTCTAATTTCTTATGCTATTCTCATCATCATTCATGACATATGCATACTTGAAACTTGATTTTGATGAAACTCTTGATATGAGCTTAGTCCCACCTTGACTTGACTTGATTTTTGTACGACATGGGATATGACTATAATGTGATCACATCTTGTCTTGACTTTGATTTTTGAGCAATTTGGGTGATTACACCATCTTGTACTTATCTTGAATGAGCTACTCCTATGCATTGATCCTTGCACTTGATACGTGAACTCTTGTTTGACTTTTTAGCCTAAATATGAAAAGACTTGAATTACGATTTGACTTTTTAGCCCAACCTTGCATTGCATTGATTTGAAAGCATGTATATGTATATGTATTCTTGTTGGATGACGACTTAACACCAAATGGGATCGGAGTACTAAGTGGGCTATCCCCAAGGGTCCCACTCCATTCTCTTGAACTATGTGCCAATATAGGTATGTAACCCTTATCGAAAAGATAAGGTCGTAAGGTGTGGTTACACTCTTGATAGGATATGACTTTTAAATTTTTCTGAAAAGACTGGGTCATAAGAAAGGTGTCCATCACACTGAAAAGACTGGGTCGTAAGGTGTGGTGTAAATTCCCTTTCGCAAGTAGTTTACTCTTATGCGATGGGAGGCTTCATCGGGTGGATTTATGTTGTAGGTCACATGGTTTTATGATGTCGGTTAAAGTTATCTCCTCTTTATATGTAAGTATTTTGGCATTGCATTCATCATGGATTTCATGGAATATTGATATACTATTCTTTCCTATATTCTCGTTTCTATATATGTGCCCTTGCCATCTAACTTGTTTTGTAGGTTTCATGTTTATATGCATTTCATGCCCGTATACTTAATGCATTATATGTACTAACCCATATTCTTCATCAACATGATCTAACGATGTAGGGGCTAGAGACACTATCTAACCACCTTTGGATAGTTAGTTTGGTGATCTCGGATTGTTGCTAGTGGTGAGCCCTTTACTTCAAGGGCAAGACCCACCTTCTTTTACCTTATATTTTTATGTTGTTTGTTTTCTATCTTATGACTTCAGGGTGAGCCCGGGACATGTCGTGGTCCCATATTATCCTATGTAGAGGCATTGTTGGACATATCAAATTCTTTTGTACGCCCGTATTATATGTTTATTTGGGTTGCTATGTGTAACAACCCGAAAATTTTCGAAACTCCTTATAGTTGAACTTGTATGATGTTATACTAGTCATGGTTGAAATTTGGTAGCCAAGGGTTGAGTTTAAGTGGTCGAACGCAAAACGGATCATTTTGGGACCTAAAGGGGCCGTTTAGACAGTGAGCTTCACAGAATATAACTTTTGGTGTGTGTTGAACCATGTGGGCTACTTCATATGAAATTGAATATCTTCAAATTATCTTCGCAACGCAACTTGTCTCACCTGATATCGAGTTTGTATGAGAAAGTTATGGCCCAAACAGTGAAACTGTCTGAAATTCGGAAGCCATTGGAGATAGGCTCAGAAACATGGCCAAGGACATTTGAACGGACAGTGAAACGTTGCACGTTCCATCTAGTGTGTCGTGGGATGTCACAGTGAGCTTGGGGTGTCGTGGAACCACCCCTAAACCAAGTCCAAGTAAACGAGACCTTGGACGGTCCGTTTGACACTAAACGGTTCGTCCACTGTCCCGTGAAGGTAGACAGTGGCTTGGCCAAAGCTTGGATGATGATTTTGGGTTTAAGTGAGGTTAGACGGTGTCTTACACGGACAGTCACAAGTTGAACGGACCGTTTAGTGGTCCCTGAAGGATAACAGAAAGTCCTCCGTTTAGACTGCTGCGACTTTGAAATGCCATAACTTTTAGCACACGATGAACTGGGTGGTCCACTTTATATCAAATGAAATCTCTTTGAGTTAGCTTTGCAAATCAATTGGTTTCACTCAATGTGGAGCTCGGATGAGCGAGATATGATCGTTTTCGTGAGACTGCCGAAACTGGAAATTCGCCTCGAAAAGTTCAAGTCAAATCTGACGGACCGTTTGACGGTCCGTGAGACTTTTGACGGCCCGTGAACAGTACCGTTAAACGTCACAGTGAGCTCGTTTTGTCTTGGAGTTGGAAATTGGCTAAGGCAAGTCAGATGGAGCACTTAAACGGACCGTCAAAAGTGGAACGGGCCGTTTGGCCC
>JBCEWC010003790.1:0-29130 GCA_038996855.1 Solanum aculeatissimum
GATTTTTACTAATTACAAATATTTAATTTTCTTCGAATTACTATTTGGTTTTTTGAACCCGCAACCCGCCCCGCCCCGCCCCGCATTAATTTTAAAAGTAGTTTTTTCAACCCGCCCCGCACCCGCCCCGCACCCGCCCCGCACCGTCCCATTGCCATCCCTATATGTAAGAAGTAAGTTATATTGTATAATTAAGTTATATTTAATTTTTCGAGTGTATCTTAATGTATAGTGAGTGTATCACTATGTAAGTGAGTGCATCACTCATGTATATGTAAGTTATATCGTATAGTTATTCTATGACTTTTGGCTATATTTTATGTAAATAAAAATATAGCTATATTTGTTGTAAACTAATTACTTTATTGTATATATTTGAAACTATCTTGTAGTCTTATTTTGTATGCCCTCTTTGTTTGGAAGTTTCTTCGATACATTGGAACAATCACTTAATGTTTTTTTAAAAAAAATTATTATTTTCATGTAGACACTTCTTTTTATAACTAAGAAATTTTGAGTATCAAGAAATACTTTGAGCTTGTGACGTTTGAGGCAGAGCTAAATGAGGGTTCATGGGTTCAAACGAATTCAATAGTTTTTTCGTAGATTTTATATTTATATTAAAAAAATATATTTTATAATATTTTTCTTTTCCTTAGAACCTCTAAACTTTTAATCTTGGCTCCACCTCTGTGTAACGTGCATCTAATCAGCACATCACGTGTTGTATTTCGTCACTTTGGGGGGGGGGGGGGGGTTATATATCCTATGGAATATGCAAACGGTTTGAGGATTGCAATTGAGGATCTCATAAGTGTTAGATAGAAACTAATTTCTAGTCCTATTAGTCTTTTATATCATGAGTGTCAACAAATAACATTATATATATTTTAAGAAATATATACGTAAAATATCTAATTTTACTATATTCACCCCTTCGATCAATGGAAAAATTTGATGAGCTTCAAGTACCGAAAGCAATATAAATGCTACATTACCCGTTGAGTGAGAATTATCATAAGCGGACTAGATAAAAGCTCCATTCAATGTAACTTTTGCCAAGAAACTAGCTCAACGTGTCCTCCAATATCATAACGGTATCGTATATTTTTAGATTGAAAATCAAAATTATCGAATCGAAAATTTCAGTATCCTATCATGATTTCACCTATTTAGTCCATTACGATATCCGGGTATTAGAGCAATATTTTTTATAATAAAAAAGAAAAAGAAAAAAAGAAACGCCGTTGCCGGGGATCGAACCCGGGTCACCCGCGTGACAGGCGGGAATACTCACCACTATACTACAACGACTTGTTGAATTTGTAGTCTCAAATAATTAAACTTTGAAATACTTTCAATCGACTTGCAAGAGCTAAAACAAATTATATCTTTAATTTGTTTGTGTGAGAAGATCGGGCCTTTGAGACAAAAGGCCAGGCTTGAACTTTGAGTGATCCATTTTGTTTAGACCATGTCTTAGGGCAAATTATTTATGCAGATAAACAAATATATACCGGTCAATAAACTTAACATAGCTATAATTTGAATTAATTATAGCTCGCAGTAAATATCTAGTTGTAATTACAGTTTGAATTTCGCATGATTTATACAAACATTATGCGCGATTATACAAAAGTTGTGTGTGAATCAAATTAAATTATATAGAGAAATATACAAATATTGTGAATTATATAACGGATCATACAAACATTGTGCATTAATTGTATAGAGAAATATACCATCGCTATACAAAAATTGCAAATTGTATAGCGAAATATACAAACATATACAAATGTTGCATGAATTATACAAATGATGTTATAACTATAGTTACGAAATATAATTACTCGAACTATAGCTATGAAGAATAATTAAGGTATTTTTGATTGGCTATATGCGAAAATTCCTCTTTGTTTCCAAAAAAATTGCCACAACCTTTCTTTTTTCTGTGTTTTCTTCGTCCTCATTCTTCTTCTTCTCTTACTTCTTCTCCTGCTTCTTTTTCATCATCATCCTTCTTCGTTGCTTACCCTTTTTCTTTAAAATTTGACATACTGCAAACGTCAATCAAGCAAATATATACTCCTATCAAAAGGCTGAACATCAAGAAGATTTTATATTTGAAATATAAAATTGTTTAGAGGTGATTTTGAGTTGGTGGGGATTGAAAAGTAAGTGTATACTTCATGTATAATTAAGTTATATTTAGCTTTTCGAGTGTATCCTAATGTATAGTGAGTGCATCACTCATGTATATGTAAGCAGTAAGCTATATTGTATAGTTAAGTTATATTTAACTTTTCGAGTGTATTCTAATGTATAGCGAGTGTATATGTAAGTTGTATTGCATAGTTATCTATCACTTTTGGCTATATTTGATGTAAATAAAAATATAGTTATATTTATTATAAACTAATTACTTTATTGTATATATTTGAAACTATTCTGTAATCTTATTTTGTATGCCCTCTTTGTTTGGAAGTTTCTTCGATACATTGGATATCGTCGAGGATGAAGGAGTATCAGATTCTAATGGAACAATCACTTAATGTTTTTTTTTCTTAAAATTATTATTTTCATGTAGACACTTCTTTTTATAACTAAGAAATTTCAAGTATCAAAAATACTTTGAGCTTGTGACGTTTGAGGCGGAGCTAAGTGAGGGTTTATGGGTCGAATGAATCCACTAACTTTTTCGTATTAAAAAATTATGTTTTTGTAATATTTTTCTTTTCCTTAGAACCTCCAAACTTGTAATCTTGACTTCACCTCTGTGTGATGTGCATCTAATCAGCACATCATGTGTTTTATTTCGTCGCTGAATGAAGTTCATGAAATCTCATAGTTGATTGTGGTTTTTTTTTTTTTTTTGGGGGACGGGGGTGGATATATCCTATGGAATATGCAAACGGTTGGCGGATTGCAATTGAGGATCTCAGAAGTATTAGATGGAAACTAATTTCTAGTCCTATTAGTCTTTTATATCATGAGTGTCAATAAATAATATTATATATATTTTAAAAAATATATACGTAAAATATCTAATTTTACTATATTTGCCCCCTTGATCAATGTAAAAATTTGATGAGCTTCAACTACCGAAAGCAATATAAATGTTACACCACCCGTTGAGTGAGAATTATCATAAGTGGACTTAGATAAAAACTCCATTCAATAGACCTTTATCCAAGAAACTAGCTCAACGTGTCCTACGACATCATAACGATATCGTATTTTTTTTAGATCGAAAATCAAAATTATCGAATTGAAATTTTCAATATCCTATCACGATTTCACCTATTTAGTCCATTATGATATCCGGGTATTAGGGCAATATATATATATATATATTTTTTTTTAAAAAAAGACAGAAGCGCCGTTGCCGGGGATCGAACCCGGGTCACCCGCGTGACAGGCGGGAATACTTACCACTATACTACAACGACTTATTGATTTTAAAGTCTCAAATAATTTTATTTATTCTATAAAATCAAATATTTAAAAAATATATTTTTCCACTAAAATGAAAAAAAAGAAGAGAGAGACTTCATTTACTTATTACAGACAGGAGGCTCATTTCTTTTTTTAAAATTCCTACATTATTTTTTCATCACATTATTTTGTTTATATCCTAACTTAGATATGATTGTCACCTTTTATTATTCAGAAAATATTAACAAAACTTTCCAATAATTTTTCGTGAAATTGTTGGAATATTCATTCCTAGGGTTTGCTCTTTCAAATTTGAGGATTAGCTCAAGCAAATGATTGATATCATCTTATAAATATCATAATCTGAATCTAGATATATTTTATTTTGAGCCGAGAGTTTATTGAAATAACATTTTTATCTTTACATGGTAGGAATAGAACTATACCATTGCGTTTTGAACCAGTTAGGTGAGAAACAGCATCTGATTTCCAAATTTCTGTCACTTGCAAGAGCCAAGCTCCAATATGAACGTTTTTAGTATGAGTATTATTTAAAGAAAATCAATAAAATTAAAATTTTATTTTTAATCTGATAACAAAGAGCAAAATACCAATAGTTAAAATATACTATATATTTATGATTTTTTTTACATAAATACACAACTTATAATATAATAATTTTTAAAAGTCCCAACAATTTAAAAAATCTCCAAAATCCCTTATTTACTTATCCTTTCTCCTAATTACGGATGTGCATGACTCTTCACATTCCATCTCTTTTCTGCAGACTAAACTTGCTCCTTCTTTTTTACCTAAATTTTCACGCTTGATTTTACATCTTTCATTTTTGAAAAAATTACCTTACTATCTTTGAATTCTATCAAAACTTGTCTTCTCCATCTCGTCTTCCTCATCATGTCTGTTCATAATCATATCAACCAAACTTAAAGTTTTGATTTTCTTTATCTTTCTTTTCATTTTTTGTTTTCATGAATGTCGATAATGGATTCTAATCCGTCGTTTAGTTTAGTTTTTTCGCAAATAGTTATGGAACAAGTGAACATGGTGATTTATTGAATATTGTGATTCATGTATTGAACATAGTGATTCATGTGTTGAATATGATAATTCATTCAACTATGGTGATTCATATGTTGAATATGGTGATCCATTCAACTATGATGATTCATTCAACTATCGTAATTCATGTGTTAAATATGGTGATTCATTGAATAGTTGAATATGATGATTCATGTGTTGAATATAGTGATTCATGTATTGAATATGATGATTCATTCAACTATGGTGATTCATGTGTTGAATATGATGATTCATGTGTTGAATTCCATAACTAGTCAATTTTGGAATAGTTCAATATGATGATTTATTACATTGTATCGCACTATTGTAGAATCATCCAAACCAGATCTAGGATGGATAAATTTAGATATTCATGATGCATCTTCTCTCAAATTTCTAAAATTTTGAATCAATATTGATTCGTCTACTAGATGATAGGATTAAAGAATTTTGAAATTTGAATCTGTTACAATTTGGAAGGGCTTAATTAGCCTAGTAAAATAAGACAACTCATTAATTATGAGATTCTAAATAAATCTTCCATTATTTTTTTCTTATTTGACGCAACAACATTAAAGTCATCAATGTGTATCACCAAAGTAACATATGTATCCGTGTTTCTCTAAAAAAAGGAATTTTTGTAAATATGAAAAAAGTCTGGATAAATTAAAATTTGCTCTTAATACTATGAGATTTATGCAAGTTATACTTTATTTAGTATATAGTAATAAATGCAACTTTGATTAGCAATTTGGGCATTTGGTCTAGTGGTATGATTCTCGCTTAGGGTGCGAGAGGTCCCGAGTTCAATTCTCGGAATGCCCCAACAAATTCCTTCACATTTTCTTGCATCCAAAATGCTTGGAAATAAAATACATTCAGGTAGCACTGGCTGATAAATATACATGGTAATCAATCAATATAGTATTGTTCATCATTGCCATCAGTTTCGTTTTAAATAATGTATGATTGAACCTATACCACACTGGAGTTCCCTTTCGATATCATAAGTCAATGAAAACTTATGCGAGTGAGTCATGTGTCGATGGACTCACAGTTTCTCCTGAACATTCAGAGGAAGAGCATACTGATGCTGTTGCTGAATCTGATCTCTTAAGTTCATTGCTGATGTCCTTCCCAGTAGAATCATCGCTCCAATGATTGGCCAACATCTTTTTCATGCCAAAACCAAACTGAGAATTCTTCTTGTTGTCAAGGAATTGTGATCTGTCTTCCTTTGCTGGACTAATATGCTGAGAAGACGAGACTGGTGTCGTGAAAGGAGCTTTGATCTGACTACCCGAGACGTGTGCTGAGATTGGAGTTCCAAAGGTTTTATGAGAAATGATGCCTAATTTGGACATTGGAACAAATTGGTCCGAGTGCTTAGTTAAATTATCCACGTAAATGAGATCATCGATACGTGCCACGATATTGAATGCCAGGCTCTCAAGAACTCTTGAGTAGCTCTCCAGGATTGATTTGCCAACATCCTAAGAACATCATTGAACAACACTTGTCAGAACTTGAATTTGGTAAACAAGACAATGATATTAGTACTGATTTATATTTACTATAATTAATCGAGAAAGAAAAATATGACCAAAAAAAATGTTGAGTTGATTTCAAGTGAAAACCTTGTTATGTTGGATCTTGCTCATGTCTAAGGTGGTCTGAGGAAGACCAGGAAACCGTTGTTTTAAGCAAAGCAAAAGGCTTTCAGCTCTATCTGCAAGCAGGTCCCTCTTATCAACATCAATCATCAAATCTTTAACCATTTCCCATGAGGACTTTGAATTGGATCGGAGCAGACTAGATTTGGCCTGAGTCCTTCTGCGCCACACATAAATTGAGACCTCTACTCGGTTTGCTATTTCTAATGCTTGATGCTCAGACGACAAATCAAGGCAGTCAAGCAAACATTCAGGTGAAAATTGATCAGAGGTGATATATCGGTGGATAAGATCACCCAAGCTAGCTTTTCCGTTCTGCAGAGGGGTAAAATCAATGCTAAATCAGCACCAATCTGATGGATTTTGTTACACAAATGTTAAAGAGTCAATATCTGCAAGGAAATCGTACCTTGGGAAGATTTTCAAGATATGATTCAGGCACCTCCATTTCAGCTAAAGTGTTGCTGTTAATTGCCATTACAGCTTTCAAGATTTGGTTTGTGCAGTCGCGTTTGTGCTGCAACTGCTTTTTTGCATTTTCGCTAAGACCATCGATGGGGACTCTAGGAACAGGAAGCCACCATTTCTCCTCTTGACGAGGGAGAGGATTTCGAAATGAGGACGATCCATCAGCTTCTTCAGCTAAGAGCCCCTGGTCAACATACCAGAATTCTGTTTTTCTAAAACTGTCCAAAATCTCCTGTAAAAGAGGCAGAATATTCAGCACATCTCATTCAGCAGCTTCAAGTGAAATCTCGAGGAAAAGGGATGTGTATCTTACCAGAAGCATATTGTCCAGTTTTCGGAGTGCTGGAAGGTTGACATAAAGATCTAACCGTGGTTTAGAAGTCATTACCTATAACAAAACATAGGAAGAACAAATGAACACAAATGTAACATTAAAAATATTGTCCAAATCACATTTACTAGCAACAGATCAAGTGTTTATCCAAGTTCCAAATATTCGATAAACATATTTACCTCGAGCCTAGTGCCATCTGGAAATGTCTGCCAAGAAGGTGTCAATTCTACAATGTAATCACTAACACAAAGAAGCCATTCCATTTCCCTCCTCCACATTAACCTCTTCACTGTAGGTAAAGGTTCCAATCTCCAAATTTGTCCAAAGACTGTAGCTAAAGGGCAAAAAAATAGGAGACACAGAACAAAACTTTACAATTAGTAAAACAAAAGCACCAAAACAGACCAACCCCATCAAATGAAACTACATATCACCAAATAACTAGCAAAACATACCACATAAATTAGTTATAGCATTTGAAATTACAAGTGCTGTGCAAACCCCATTTCCACAACCAGACATGTCTTCACCAAGCAGCAACTTCGAAAATCTTTCCTTCATCATCTCAACCTCTACAAAAAACCCAAAAGTTCAAACCAAACAATCTAGTTTTCCAACACAACAACAATAACATAACCAGTGTAGTTCTACAAAGTGAAGTCTAGGCAGGAGTGTAGAGTGTATGCAAAAGAGTCCAAGAAGTACACGAAATACAAGAAACATCATATAGTATTACAACAAAATAATACTACAGTAGAAATAATACTACGACTACTAGTCTGGATGAATAACAACAAAATTTTCCAATTTCATGAAATAGATTTATACAGAAACATACCTGATAAACAAGACCCTTGTTTCTCTAACTTCCTCTTACTCACATGTGGTTTCTCTACTTCTTCAGAATTGGCATTCTTCTGAACATGCCAAACAATTGATGGGGGTGAACATGAATCTTCAGAGCTACTATGTTCATCATCATTCACAGTTCCCTCAGAAATCAAGAAATCAGAACTTAAACTGCTCTCTACACCCTCTTCATACACAAAAGACTCATTTTTTATGTCATTCTCCACAGAAAATTCAAATTTCCCTTCTGTTCCATCACTTTTCTCAGTCAAAACCTCCATTTTATCATCTAGAAAAACTGAATTTTCCACTACAACCCCATCAAAATCAAACCTTTTACTACCAAACCCGTTTGACACTTTTGCTTTTTGGCACAGATTCTTGAAAGATTTGTAAACCCGGAATTTGAATACAGAAAAAGGGGTTCGATTCTTGGAATTTGTACAAGTGTTTATAGGAATAAAATGCTTGAGCTGTGGCTGAAATTGTGAAGGAACTTCTTTTTCCATAAGGTTACAGTTTGAAACATTTCTGCTCTACAGAGGGGAGATGCTAAAGTTGAAATTTTTCTTACAAAAAAAGCAAGAAAAATGAAATTTTCTTGAAGGTAAAAACAATGATGCAGTATATATGAGTAGCTTAGATGAGGCGCCTCTGTGACACCCGTTGGGCGTTTGCTTAAACAAGAGTTGTTTAATAATTTTGCTTACTATACATTGGTATAATAGCAAAAGACATTCAATATTTTGAGCTCCTTTTATGTGACATTATTAAAGTGATTCTTGGTGTACACTACTTGGTTGGGGGAATCGTGTAATTGACGGATCAACTCATAATATGTACAAATAAAATATGCGGCCCCCCTCTTCCCCTCCCCTCAGTAACGGAGTCAGAATTTTTAATGATTGTCAAACAAAAATATATATGTTGCTATCAAGAACACACGATCTCAAGTAAATTTTGTAATTTCTTAACCACTACATCAAATATTTAGCTCATCCATCGTACTCTCTTTTTGATGTTCTTTTCTTTTTCGTTGATATGATAAGGTTAAATTGATTTTAAATAGCTGGTTTGGGAACTAGATTTGTTGCTCGCGAAGATGTTAAGATAAATATGGCAGTTTTGTGTTTCAAAATGGGAGTACTTAAATAGCTCACAAAGAAAGAGCTTCTGCTAAAATCTTGACTTATTTAAAAATTTAGATTTGTTACTTTTACGTACATTGAGATAAATATTTTTAGACTAATATATCTTCAAATAGAAAAAGAAAAGAAAAGAAAAAACTAGTGTAAGAGCTACAATTGTTTCAATCTATATTGCTCGAACTATTCAAATGTGTTAGTAGGTGAATGTTGAAGTCATCAAAAACAATATATTTTTAAAGAATTCAACACATATACAACATTAAAAGTGAAGAGTCGTGAGCAAGAACATTGATATTGGACAAGCCACCTTTATGTGCAAAAATTGGAGAACACAACTAGTTGGCAAAATAATAATTTCTTAAAGAATTAGTGCAAATGTGCAATCATATATATAATTTCTTTCTCTATATATACGTAAAATTTACTACAAATACATATATATTCCATTTTTTAAAGTCATTTCAGTTGTATATATAAATTGTTTAACTATCACATTGCATCTGCTAATTTTTTATTACCCAAATATTAAAAAAAAAAATGAAAATGACACATTTGTTAGATCAAATATCTTCGTCAAGAACTATAGTTGACTATTAATATGGATCATTTTCATATATTATAAATAATTTATATGTTTTTATCTAAATCAAATCTTATTTGGGCAATTCTGTTTTCTACTTTTTTAATTAGCTTTCAGTTACAGAAAATTAAAATTACAAGTGGAATATTTTTATTAATAAAATAAAAAGAAAGAAAAAGTTGATCATTTCTCTACCCGATTATTGTCAAGGCAGACAAGCCTTAATACCTAATTAACAAGAAAGATTAAAGTGAAATTTTGTCATTATCTATTTTAATAAGGTTTAAAACTTAGAGCACAATTGAATTGATTTTTTGACTTTTAGTCAGAAATTCCAATATTCTAATTTATGACTTTGAATTTATTTTTATATTTTAATTTAAAATCAAATATTTATACGCATCTTTTTTTTAAAAAATTATTCAAATACTAAAATAATACTTAAAAATTATTTTAACCAAAATAATTAAAATAAGTCCATCCAAACAGGTTTTTAATCTAAATTACTACTCATATATTTCTTTTCTTTTTTTTCTCTCTTTTAATTTTGTTCCCTTAGTTACAAATTAAAGATCCGTCAACACTATCAAAGAATGAATTTTGTCATTATATTATATAATATGTTTATTAATAAGGTTTAAAACTTTGATCTAAGCTTAGCTAACACAAAATCCATATAGGAAAACCAAAGACAAAATATATTATATTATAAAACCAAAAGAAGAAGCTAAAATTGTCCTCTTTTAATTATGGGACGGGTCAATTCTTCTTTCTTTTTTCTTCTTCAATTTTTTATTTATATTTTTTGTCTTTAATTTTGTTCCCTTATTTAATAATTCTCTGAAAAAAACATTTCGTTGTCTTTTTGATTGGCATTAAAATAACAATGGAAAATTACGTAATTTAGTAATCCATGTGCCAATATTTTGTTTGTTTCACATGGTAGGACAAAATTTTTGAAGTTGATAGCTATTATTTTTTCCGTTTTATTTTAGTTATATATTATTCATTTATTTGATTGAATACGCTATTTTTTTTTCAAAAAAATCTATAATTTAAGGGAAATTTTTTAAAAATTAATATTAATTTTTTTTAAGGACTAAAACAAATAAAAGTATGTAATATAAAATAAAATAACAAGAATACCGTGTTGCAAGACAAAAATGACAATAATAAGAAAGAGAGGTACTCAAAGGTTCAACGGTGTTATAGGCTAATCAATAATATGTAAGGAAGTTAGGTTTAAAATCAAATTGAAATTGATAATTTGAATTAAAAAAAATTATTAGATAATGGGTTATTGATTTAGTAGTTTCAATAATGATTTTTTGTTTTTTTAATTATTGGACTAGCAATTCTTAGCAGTTTGAAACTTTTTATTAACGGGTTAATCGTTATTCTAATAATAAGTTATTAAATTATAAAGTCCTTATCTTAGTTAGGATCAAGTTTCATACTTAATTTTTGACTGTTTCAAACTCTCAGTTATTCAACAATGTGTTAGAGTTTGTTTTTGAGCAAAATGCAATCTATCAACTCATGTGCATGATTCATTGGTATGTCACCTTGTTTCTAAGTGATATTTTATAATTTTATTTTATGTCAAATCATAACGATTTAACCAATAATTGATAAGTCGAAGTGATAAATTTGTTAGAGATAAGTTCAAAAAGTTACTTGGTGGAAAGTATTAAATCTTCTAATATTCACTCATTTGCAAATTTAGTATATACGTAAACTATTTCCATCAAAACTATGACACTCTTTATTCATCTAAAAAATAACAAAGTAAAAGAGTCACAAATTTTATATTTGATTGACTTAAATATTTTGAAAAATATTTTCTAAATCAATTCATTTTCCTCAAATTTAAGAAAAATGACCTTCTTCCAAAAATGAAAAGAAAATATTTTCTAAAACTCTCATTCAATCTCAAATTAATTTTTTTTATCCCATTTCTACCACGATCCCCCCCTCCCTCTCCTCCCAAACCCGAACCAGCCCCCACCCTTGCTGCCCCACAAAAAAAATTCAAATTTATTTTTTTAAAATTTAATTTTTTTTACTTCACTCCCCAGCCCTCCCACCACCATCCCCAGGCCCCTTACCCCATACAAAAAAAAATTATTTTTAAAAAAAAAACAAATTTTGAAAATTTTAATTTGTTACTCCACCCCGCCCACCCCTAGCCTCCCCCAACATACAAAAAATTAACAATTTATTTAAAAAAAAATAATCAAATTAATACTCCACTCTACCCCCACTCCCACAAAAGAAGAATTTAAATATGTATTTTTTTAAAAATATTTCAAATTATGAAATGTTTTCATGTCAGCAAATATTTTCCTAAAAAATATTTTCTATTCCCTAGCTTTTTAAGATATTTTCTCAAAGTATTTTTTATTCACTAATCAAACAATAGAAAATATTTTCTATTTCCCAATCAAACATAAGAAAATGAGTTAAAAATCAAATTATTTTCTAGAAAAATATTTTCCTCCGCACCAAACCCAACCATAGAGTTACATATATTCTTTCCTATCATTTATTATATTTTCTCTCAGCTTCTTTCGTTTTCCTAGTGTCTTGCAAGGTTCATGTCCTTTGGCTCAATAATATCTAATGCCACTTTAATTTGTATTTAGTCTTTATTTAAAAACTTTACTTGTAAGGATTTAAAGTTCTTCAGGCCAATGAATACTTGTTTGATGATAGTGCTGGTTGTTCCAACTGAATTAAGACACACACACAAAAAAAAACTTTCTATTAGGAAGTCGTGTTTGTTGCAGAGTGTTATATATATATTCCATCAATGTAAATTTTTTTGACGTGAATTCAAATTTAATCATGCCTCTCCCATATGATATATAATTGTATTGTTTGTTATTATTCATAGGAATGGAAAAGTTGATAGTTGAATTTGAACAACCACAATTCATACTTGTGACCGTTGAGTAAAGATATAATATACCATAGGTTAAAGACAATTTATTTATGTAAAGGGTAAAGATACTCTTCACTTTATAACGTACCTTTGTATTTGAATTGTAGCCCTCCAAAATTTTACTAAATGTAGAATGTATAATAAATATGCTCTTCCTTTTCTTGTTTTTACTTTATGGTTGACATTAAATATTGTTGAAGATTCAAACTTCAAATCATTAAATTCTACAAAATACTTAAGTTTGATATTGTTGGAAAACCAACATATGTATTACCACTCAATAGCAAGTGTAGTAGTTCCATCTAAGTGAAGATATCTTTGTATACTACTCTCCGTTCACTTTTACTTGTCACTATTTCACTTATCGAGGTCAAACTACATGTTTGACTAACATTTTAAGATATATTTTTTCATCATATTAATATAAGAAGGATTGCAACTTATAACATTTTTCGTATAATTTTCAACCATTTAAATTTTAGATTTTAAATATTAAATTCAACTACTTCAATTTAGCGTTGAAGTTTGATTAAGGTGACCTCAAAAAGCGAAATAATGATAAATAAAAGTGAAGAGAGAGTACTTTTTTATTTCCCTTCCTCTTCTTCTAATCAAGAAATGTTTCATTATGCAATATGATTCATAAATAGTGTTAATAATACTCTCTTTCATTCTGATTTATGTGTTACCATTTGATCTGATACGAAATTTAAGAAATACGAGAATATTTTGGTATGTTATCAAATTGCCCTTATTAAAGTCTCTTTAGTGATTACTTCCGCTGACTTCTCTTCACAATAAAGTGCTAATTGAGATCCAATAAGGATATAATGGGAATGAAACCATTAAATAGTTATCAAATAAAGTGAGATAACATTCTTTTTTGAAACAGACCAAAACAGAAAAGAGTGTTGCATAAATTGAATCCTAAACGATTGATGATTTTAAATCAACAACATTTAAGATTTGACATTATGTAACTTGGATCACATAGATCCAGTGTCCACTTTTGTTGGTTCTGGACAGGCCTACTTGGTCTGTATCACAAAGTCTCACATTCCATAACATTTTAACTACAAGTCTATTGGGCTTTGTCTATTTAGAACACTCAAAAACTCTTAACTAGATGAAAGGCCCTTCTGAAATCTATAGTCCCAAAATGTTACATTGGTCTGTACCACATTGGGCCCAAAATATACATTAATTAGTTCAATGTATATTCCTGATATACACATGATATTTGTAGTATACATTGACATACACACAAGATACACACATAATATATTCATATACATACTTGTATGCCGTTGTAAGTATTCATATGTTATGTGTATGCCACTTTATGTATAGTGCGAACTAAAATTCAAAACGACAAGTTGTAGTAAAAATACCTTTTTTTATCTATAAGATGACCTATGTACTTATAAGCTGATATATCCCTCGTTACAAAAGTAACTTATGTATGTGCTTATAAGTTTATTCCGGTACATAATTTGAAACTTCATAAGATGAATAAGGAGGTGTTTATGCTTTAGAAGCTTCAGCTTGAGCACGAGCTTGGGCAAAAGCAAGCAAATCATTTCTTGGCGGCAGATATTCCTTGACTTGACTGCAATTAAGATATTCATCCCTCCAAGCACAAAAATTTGGGAATTTTTCACTTGTTACTAAAACAACTCCAGAGACTTCTTGAAAAACTCCTAGCCAAAGTCCCACAAAATTTGCAACAATATCAGCAAGTCCAAATCTGTCACCTACAAAGAACTTCTTGTCCTTGAGCTCATTATCAAGAATTTTCAACATCTCATAAACTTCCTCTTTACTTTTCTCATGCTCCTCTCCTTTGTGGAAGAAAAAATTCACCACTGCTGTCAACTACAACAATCACGATGATACGTCTCAATTTTAAGCAAGTCAAAATCGACTATACAAAAATTAAATATACAAAGTGTTCCACACTCTTTATATTAATTTTTATATAACACTAACATGACTAATTGAATTATACAAATAAACACATATATAGAATGAAGACGAATTTACCTTATCATCAAGGAACTTAGCCCAAAAACGAGCTAATGCTCGATCATAAGGATCTTTTGGCAAGATGGAAGGGCCTTCAAATGTCTCGTCGATGTATTCAAGAATGATCATAGACTCACAAATGGGCTTTCCATTGTGAATTAGCACTGGGATTTTCTTGTGGATTGGATTGGATTGAAGAAGTAGAGGGCTCTTATTTTGTAAATTTTCTTCTATAAATTCATATTTGACTCCCTTAATTTTGAGAGCCCACTCAACTCTGTGACTAGCAGGGCTATACCATAAACCAATCAACTTCACATCTGCCATCTCTCAAGTTTGATTGATTGTTTTTCGCTTGCTTTACTAATTGAAGGAATTTTATGTGGCTGTTGTCCCTTTGAGGTTTGGTCTTCTTTTATAGGGGATAAAATAGGGAAGTTTCTTAGTAAATACATTAATGTTTCATGTTTGACTAGTTGTGGTTTTGTATTCATATGTTTCCACATTGACCAAAGACTTAAAATAAATACTATTGGTACTGGTGATTTTATTTTGGTTCAAAAGAAGTGGTTTTCACAAATAAGATAAATAATGGACTATATAGATAGTAATCGAGGTGGGTTTTGATAATTAGTTGATGATATTTTAGGTAGAAAATATAAATAAATAGTTTAGATATAAAATAAAAATAAAAAAAGATATTTTAGTTTTTTTAAAATTTTTATCATTGTCTCAATCTTTTTATATCGATAGTAAATAAAATTTAATCTCGAGAATAATAAGATGACTTATGTCGCTCACTATTGCATTAAATTATGTGGCTTACTTTTCTTGTTTTTTTTTTCCTTATACAATTGTTGAGATCGAAATAACATGTTGTTTTGTGAAAATAAATGATTATGAGTCATGACGATGATAATTTAGACAATAAAGAAAAATTATAAAAAAACTTTATGATATGATACGTTCGTTCAATTGACCTACATATGATTATACTGATGAAAATATTCTAAAACGACTGAGAGAATAAGTCTCTCCCTCCCAAAACAAAGCTCCGTAAATAACTATACATATTATAGAAACAAATTAAAACAGTGATACAACACTCTTCTTGTAAAATCATATATATTTAAATTCTTTCTTTTTATGAATAAATATTTCATTAGATAGTATGTCTAACGATAATTTTATTATATTAATGAATAAAAATCCTCACCGGTGAGAAATTCAAGTAAATACACAATATTTTAATTCTTTTCTTTTGCATACTAATACATAATTGAATCTATTGAATTTTGGTCTAGATTCACAATTTTATTCTAATACATAATTCGATATCATAATATGAATGAGGACGTGTTTATTTTTGAGTAGAAGCAAAAGCTGAAGCATGAGCACCGACGCAATAAGCTTGAAAAGAAGCAATCAATTCATCATCATTTCTTGGAGGTAGATATTTCTTGACTTGGCTACAACTGATATACTCATCCCTCCAACCACAAAAATTTGGAAATTTTTCACTTGTTACTAATACAACTCCAGAGGCTTTTTGGAAAATTCTTATCCAAAATCCAACCAAATTAGCAGCAATATCAGCCACAAAGAACTTCTTGTCTTGAGCTCATTATCAAGAATTTTCAAATCTCACAAGCTTCCTCTTTACCTTTTTCTTGCTCCTCTCCTTTGCGCATGAAAGTACTTGTCATTGCTGCCACCTACAAAGTACTCATTCAAAACTTAACAATAATACTACGTCTCTTTCTCAAGTAAATCAAAATAAGTTATTTATATCAGTATTAATTGCTCCGTTTATATATACAAAATTATGAGATGTGTTTCAATCTCTCTATATATTTTCTATATAACAAGATCTAAAGTGAATCTTACCTTATAGCTTTTGACTTTGATAAGACAAAAGCTTATTAAGTTGATTCATGTTTGTTCAGAAGGCATTGAGTGACATACGTAAGCACTTAGCTAACTCTATTCTGAGACACAAAATACAAGGATATATTGATTGCATATCTTAATTCTTACAGGATCAAATTTGTCCCCTTTTTTTAATCCCAACTATTGAGTTAAAAATACTCTTTTAACATATTAAAAAAAAATACTCAAAAATACTTTCGTTTTACCTACTAAACATTAAATATGTTGATTATATTTTTATGAATTAATTTTATCACTACTGCCTCCTATATATATCTTATTTTTCACTTTATATGCCGTATGCTAACATAAAAAATTACATTAGTCTCGAAAAAAGTATACTAACTCAGGCAAATAGCAATATATATATATAGCATAAAGATGAATTTACCTTATCATCAATAAACTTGGCCCAAAAACGAGCTAAAGCACGATCGTAAGGATCTTTAGGCAAGATGGAAGGACCTTCAAATGTCTCATCGATGTATTCAACAATTACCATAGACTAACAAATTGGCTTGCCATTATGAATAAGCACTGAAATTTTCTTGTGAATTGGATTGGATTCAAGAAGTAGAGGGCTCTTATTATGTAGATCTTCTTCTATAAATTCATATTTGACTCCCTTAATCTTGAGAGCCCACTCAACTCTGTGACTAAAAGGGCTTAAACATAGACCAAGTAATTTCACTTCTGCCATCTCTCAACTGTTTTTTGCTTTTCACTTGAGGTCTAGTCTTCTTTTATAGAAGGAAAAAACAGGTAAGTTTCTTAGCTATCTACCAAATCCATTTAATGTTTCTTGTTTAACTATTTAGTTTAGTAATATACTAATGCTCCCACATTTACCAAAAGACTTAAACTAAATATTATTGGTACTCCCTCCTATCTTATCATAACAAGTGTTGTTTTAATTTTTTTATGATAGATTCAAAATAAGTGGTGTTTTACCATGTAAGATAATATAAGATAAATAGTTGAGAGTGTGTACACTATAGATCATCACATATTAATCAAGATTAGTTTTGATAGGGAGTTGATGCTACTTTAGGTAGAAACTAGTTTAGGTAGAAAACTAAAAAAAAAAGTATTTTTGATAATTAATCTTCATTTTTTAGCGATAATAAATAAAATTCAATCTTGAGAGAATAAGATGACTTGTTACTCACTGTTTCATCAAATTAAGTGGCTTTCTTTTCTTGTTTATGTTTTTCAATATGATTGTAGGAATTAAAATAATATAATATTATGCAGAAACAAACAATTGCAAGTCATGTGAATGACGCATCAAACGACAAAGAAAAACTATAAAAAAGACTCATGATATAAGTTCAGTCAATTGACCTATAAATAAATCTCACTCTCTAAACAACTATATTATACATGTTATTGTGTTTTGTATGAATAGAAATGATCATCAATAAAATGGTAGTCCAAAACTTCTCTGCTATATAAGAAAAGGATGAATACGGTAAAGTTCTTTTTCCTTGGAGAAAACTTTTTCAAAGTGAAACATAGTCATTATAGAATCAAAATAAAATAAGAAACTCGGCCAAATCATAACAACAATGAGGAAATTGGATATGATTATTTATTATCGAATGACTGACCAACTAACAAATTTAAAAAGCAACACAACTGATAATTTTCTACTGACTATTACTAAGAAAGAAAGTCTAAGCTTCCATCGAAAGAGACATAGAAAATCACATTCTTCTCAGACTTGAAAATGAACTTTTATTTTCTGATGAATATGAGTGTAGTACATAATTGCAACTATTTACAGAGATCTCTCTCACTAACTTCCTCTAACAAACTCACATGCTAATTATAACAAACTCAACAAACTCACATGCAATCACATGTTTAATCAAACAAAATTAACTAACACTATTCCAATTTCTGTCAAGTGGAGTTGTAATATCTCCAACTTAATACTCCCCCTCAAACTGCAGAGTGAAAGAGATATACTCACTAATAAAGTTCTTAGCATAATAATAATAATTTTATACTATCTTGAATATACTTCTTAGGCTCTTTTCTTATCTAATAACTTAGCCTCAATTCAATATTTTCATCTAAGAGTCATATACACTGTACTAGTAACAACACACTTTTTTCAAGTAAACATCTTAATTTCTCGCTTATGTTATGTCAAGCCTACTAGAGAAAATCTCCAACTAATACTATCACTCTCATCATGCTATCCCCCCTTTTATAATGCTCACCTAAAGTTCAAACTTAGAATCTAGTACTAAACATGTACATTCACACTCCTTACATGCTATACAACTCTAAACTATTAGATAAAGTAAAAAAAAAGTTAAACAATTAGACCTCATGATAAGAAACCAATCTTTATCTCACGGTCTATCTAAGTATAGTCTATCATCAGACTCTCTTTCATAAGTTAAGTAGTATCTACTCATCCATTATATATTCTTACCTAACTAAGCTCATAACTGCATAAATCTCATGTGACTCATCTTTCAAAATCTCGAGCCTAGTTTAGATCCACAACCTTATGCCCTTTACTCTTTTATTCAACATCTATACTTGATCTTTACTAACACAATGACACATCAACATCCACTCATTTCTTATTCTAGTACACTCCATTTCATACTAACTAACAACTCTACCTGTACCTTCTATCATGAAAGCTAGACAATACTCACTACTCTTTAATCAGAACTCAAAAGGCGCTTGGCTTATCACCTAATTTCTTAGCTTATCACCACATGACTCTTAGCTACCAACTTCAATGTCACGCTCTGGGAGGGCACCCTTGGCATGGTCGACACTCAGAGACTATTTCTAGTCCCCAAGTGAACCACTCAGCTTCATCATATTCGTTCAATCACAATTTAATAGCGTAAAACATCAACAACAAAGCATACTCAATGAAATGAGATGATAATATGAAAATCAAGGCCAAAGACCAGACAATATATCTATCAACTAAGTAAGACTAGTGCAAAAGAAACTAGTCAGGAAATATCATCAAAATATAACTCAACAGTCAAATCTATGAAACCTCTAAACATCTAACTAAATGGTGTCAATGACAGGTCCATGACTACCTTAAAAATAAAATAGAAAGTCTAAACTCAAAGCTAAAGATAAAACATGTCATCCTCTGAAAGTAGGGGAGGACTCACCAATTAGCTGAATGTAATAGGTCCTCAACGATATGCTTGTTGATGACCACTAGTACCTGCCTCTGTATCATAAAAAGATATAGCCAAAATGGGCGTCAGTACGTGGAATGTACTAGTATGTAAAATGACAGAATGAAACATATAAAGACAGGATAATATCAACTCACAATAACTCAACTCAAGAAATAGGAAGCTCAATAATCAATTCAAGAGTCTAAAGTAAGAAATACAGTTCAGACAATGACCACTCATATATCATCTAATCCAATCCACTCATAGTACTATCAAGGCCTATCTGGGAGTTGCTCTAACCGATAACCATCACCTATGAGTTGGTGATGATACAACAAAGTGATGTTGTTGCCACATCCATCCAATACCTTGTCAGGGTAAAGTACATCTCATCAGTGGATCTACAATAATAACATCAAGTTCTCTTTTCGGGACAATTAGAAAATATTCAATTTTATGGTTCAATCCTCTCCTACGCTGGTAATATAGTTATTGTGTTTGAGTTGGACTTAATCTTACTCAATTCGGTGCTCAATACTCCTCCCAAGACTCAACATGCTCATAAGACATCAACCCTATGGTTAACTCATTTATCTAGTCTTATTGGATATTTATCAACTCAATTCATCACATCAATCATCAACTCTTTGGTTACATTCTTTTAAGGTTCAGTTCTTGACTCATAAAGCCTCAATCATGCATCATTTGGACTCATAGCACTCAAGAAAACAAAAATGAAGTTAAAATCATTAAGGAATTTTATAGACTTTTCAGGCTCAATTTATACTCATGCATGCCCATTTAAGTATAATATGCAAAAATATCAAGAATTCATGCTAGAGTTCATGTAGAAAAGTAAAATCATCTATTTCAAGTAACTAATTAATGAAAACTATGATTCATGTATAATTATACAGAAATACATTAGAATTTTTAAGAAAACCTTCAAGAACATCCATGGGAGACTCAATTCGTTCACAACTCCAACAACTCGGTCTATGGGGCACATGAAAGAACAAAATCCATCTTTTGATTAGCCTTACATACCTGGAAGTTTAAGTCTTAGGTAAACTTGGAAGAATCCTCAAGTTTTTGCTTTAAACCCTAGCCTTTTTCTCCCTTGAAACCTTGTTCTAAGTTGGAGAGGGTGATTTAACGTAATGTTACTGATTAAATATATTTAGGACTTGTTTAGGTGTAAAAAATGTCAAGTCTAAGCTTTAAAAGGGTGGAAAAAGACCAAAATAACCCTTTATAAAAAGTTATCACAAGTCATCTATGGGCCACTTTTACGTCTCGTGGAACGTTTTACGACTTGTGGGTACTTTCATAAACTTTTGGCCACCTTTTTGAGGTTATGGGAACCTTTCATGAGACCTATTCACGATCCGTATACTACTTTATGACCCGTAGATAGATTCGTGAAGTCTGGGGCTAAAAATTAATTTTCTAGGCCTTTCCACGAAACCTAACTTTACGGGTCGTACTTCGATTCACGACTTGTATATGATTTCATGGAATTTCTTGCTCTGACAGTGTTCAATAAAATAGCCATAACGTTTGACTTCGAACTTCAAATGAGGTGAAACTAGTTGCGTTGGAAAGCTGATTGAAAGAGATTTCATTTGGTAGGTCATGGGCCACCTAATTCTTTGTGTGATAAGAGTTATGATCATTTAAATTTGACCCTTGCATAATCAATCACTATAAACTCAATTTATAGGAAGGTTTTGAACTCGTCCAAGTATTAGAAGTCTCTTGTGACCCTACTACACACTCCACATATAAGAATGAGTCTTGAAATGTGGGTACATGTAAGAATAAATTTATGGGGTGTCACATTCAATCAGTCACTATTCTCGCTCTTTATTGTTTCTATATCTTTCTAGCTCTAGGGTCATTTTACCACTTATGATTTACAAAGGCCTTCAATCACTTTCTCTTGGGGAGAGGGGTACCACTAAGTATTTAGAGGCATAACTTAACTTCCCTCTCAAGGATAACATCTGAAGAACGATTCAGAGAACAGAGTCTGGAAGTACATTGCATCTTGCTCTAGCTCAATCACACGATTCATATGAATAATAGTGCATTATTTTGGATCAATAAACTTAAGCATGCTAGTTGGGTCCTCTCAAGCCTGGTACAGTCTCTTTACTTTCTAAATACTTTATCTAAAGGTAACCATTAATAAGAATCTGGGTTTTTCTGTTCCAACTACTTTAAGTATGAGAGGTAGTCAAACGAATATGGGTAAACACATGAATCTCAACAACTTTCTTAGGGAGTAACTCTATTGCATGATTTAGAGTATGAAAGAAGATACACTTTTCTTAGATGTCAATAGTCCCTCATTTATAAAAGTGGGGCCCTCATAACCATAAATAAGATCCTACAGACATGGCTTCATAAACACCCTAGGACACTTGAACTATGTGCTCGTATACCAAGTTTGTCACGCCCCGAGTCTACACCCTGGATATGGCCGACACTCGGAGACCATTGTTGTTCCCCAAACGAACTCTTGGCTTGGCTGACTTACTCAACTGGAAACTTTAACATGCATGCATAAGCTTTACAAGATGAACCTTTTAAAATATTTAATAAAACTCAAAGAATCTCAATTATGCTTTATACAAAGTCTGAAAATATCTCTTTATACAAATAATAATAATGCTTAAAATGTCTGAATGAAAAGACTAGAATGACTCACTAACTCTGTCCATGAAGCCTCTACTATGCTGAAGATAGGTGCCGCAACAAGACCCACGACTACCTGACTGTAAAATAAAATACATAAACTAAACTGACTAGAGTCCTCTAAAATCGAAGAGGTCTCACCATCTGCTTCTGGAAAGCTGTCTTACTGAATGTTTGCTATCATGTGGATACCTGAATCTGCATCATAAAATGATGCAGCGCCAAAAGGCATTAGTACGTGGAATGTACGGTATATAAAATAGCCAAAACAAAAACTCAAAATAGGATGCTTAACTGAGAGACTTAACTCAAGATATAAATTAATAATATAATTAATGCAATATAAGTAAAACATCTGGTTTAATGCATAATTAAATGCAACTTAGTCTGTATCTGAAAATAATATATACTTTAGCTTGGGGAGTTTCTCTAACCGACAACCATCACTATGAGCATATGATGATAAAACGTCTTGCCCACGTTGCCAGAGTCATCTCATACCTTGACAGGGTAAGGGACGAAGTGCTGGAGATCCATGTAAACTGGGCCATCTCAGTGGCATGTGTGGAGTTGTACATCTGGTACAATCCTATCCTATACTGGCTACGTAGTTTATGGGGTTAGAGTTATCTAAACGCGTACCCACATCAGTGCTCAATACTACTTCCAAAACATGCACTATGCTCAATAATTGTAAAAATGTTCCACTTTAGGGGAAAACTGAAAATCTGCTACTTGGAGTCTTGACTTAACATATTTTTTTTAAATTGACTTTTCTTTCTCAAAATTGATAATGCTTTCTCATAACTAATAATGTTTTCTAAATAAAGAAAGTAGTCATGCTCTTTACTGATAAAATAATGCATAAAACTTGTGTTTTTTCTTCAACTCAGTCTCATGATGAACCTTTAAAACATATGCTCAACCTCTATGTAAATACTGTAAGAAAATAGGCATTCTTCAATTCAAGCAAGGCATGACCATAATGGTTTCAAAACTTCTTTAGGGTTCTTGTAATTGTAGGAATACTTTCAAAAAAATTTAAAGAGATGTACTCAATAATAAAGTTCTTAGCATAATAATAATAACATAACAAGGATTTCATGATAAGGTTCTAGAATTTCTCCATAAGATCATAGAAATATAATTAACCTGACTTGACTAAAATTCTTAATAAGAAATATAGATTAGACAAGAAAATAAAATTTTAGGTGGCCTTACATACATGGACACAAATTTTCTTAAAAAATTGGAGAGACTTTCTCAAGCCCTAGCCCTTTTTCTTTTCTCCCTAATCATTATTCTTTGAAGAAATTTCATGAAAGTGAAAAGAATGGGCGTAAGTGACTGATTTTAGGAAAAAAACGACCTCAAAACGATGAGGTTTTGGTCTAGGATGGGTGGGGAAAAAACTAGAATGCCCTTAATTTTTAAATTAAATGTCAAATACCATGATGGAGCAAGTCCGCAACGCGGACTTGTCGCACCTCAGTTTATTTTTCAACGAAAAACTTAAAACGCATTCAGAAACTATTTTCCATAAAATAACACATAAATCACATATGTCAAATGCGTTTTATGTGTAATTTTACGTAAATCATTTTTCGATTGATTTTCTAATCCCGTAGAAATAATGGGACCAAAATTAAGTGCAAGTCCATGACACAGACATGTAGTGCACTTTTCTGAAATTGCATTTTTGCCTCAAAAAATTATCTTTTGATTCGGTTGCTCTAAAAATCAACCAAGACCACCCAGACTTTTCTGAAATTGCGTTTTTGCCTCGAAAAATTATTTTTCAATTCAGTAGCTGTAAAAATCAACCAAGATTATTTTCCCACATAATTTTCTGTGCTTATCGCATTTTCGGCCTCGAATTTTCCAAAAGAGTTTGGGAAGATGCGTTATGAAGCATTCTCTCGTCTAGGGGTATTTTGATAATTTTTAGGGTGTTACATCATTATCTCCATTTCTTTATATAGATGGTAAATAAAATTTTATCTCTAATATTTTAATTCTTTTCTTTTTCATACGTATACATAATTGAATCTATTAAATTCGTTCTAGATTCACAATTTTATTCCGACACATAATTGAAAACATCATAAGATGAGTGAGAATGTGTTTATTTTTTAGTAGAAGCTGAAGCTGAAGCATGATCACGGGCGCAAGCTTGAAAAAAAGCAAGCAATTCGTCATTTCTTGGGGGTAGATATTCCTTGACTTGGCTGTAACTGATATACTCATTCCTCCACGCACAAAAATTTGGAAATTTTTCGCTTGTTACTAATTCAACTCCAGAGGCTTCTTGAAAAATTCTTAGCCAAAATCCTACCAAATTTGCAGCAATATCAGCAAATCCAAATTTATCAGCTACAAAAAACTTCTTGTCCTTGAGCTGATTATCAAGAATTTTCAACATCTCACAAGCTTCCTCTTTACCTTTCTCTTGCTCCTCTCCTTTGCGTATGAAAGTACTTACCACTGCTGCCACCTACAAAGTACACACTCAAAGCTTAACAATAATACTACGTCTCAATCTCAAGCAAGTCAGAATCAGTTATTTATATAAATTCTCACTATCAATGTTAATTACTCCATGCATTTAAATTAGGAAATATTATGTAGATAAACGAACATATACTAATTAATTAGCTAATATAGTTATAATTTGAATTAAGTACGGTTTGCAACAAGCATCTAACTGTAATTACAGTTTGAGTTCTGTATAATTCGAGCGATTTATACAAACTCTGCGCATGATTATATAAAAGCTATGCGCGAATCAAATTGTATTGCGAACGAGAATTATACAAATGTTGTATATGAATTATATAGTGAAATATATAAATACTATACAAAAACTGCAAATTGTATAGCGAATTATACAAACGTATACAAATGTTGTGCGAATTATACAAACACTGCTATAACTATAGTTACAAAATGTAATTAACCAAACTATAATTGTGAAACATAATTAAGATATTTTTAAATGATTATATACGAAAATTCCTCTTTAAATTATCCGTACCATTATTACATACAAAATTATGAAAAGTGTTTCAAGCTCTCTCTCTATATTTTCTATATAGTAAAATCTGAAGTGAATCTTAACCTATAGCTTTTGATTTATTTTTATCATTTTACTTTAAAATTAATTAAGAATTTATAATTTCTTTTTTAATTTATCCAAACTCTTCTAATAAAAGTTGTGTAAGACTTTGATAAGAAGTTTTAGTTGTCACTCTCTTGAACTATGGTCCTCATATTTTATATGCCTTTACTTGGGACCAAACGTTGTGTAAGACTTTGATAAGGTAAATGCTTATTAAATTAATTCATGTTAGTTCAAAGGCACTAAATGACATACGTAAGCACTTAGCTAACTCTATTTTGAGACACAAAATCCAAGGATATATTGATTGCATATCTTCCAGGATCAACTATTGAATTAAAAAAAACCTTTTAATATATTAGAAATGATTAAAAAAACACTCTTCTTTTATCTATTAAACTTAAATCTGTTTAACGTATGATTATATTTTCATGGACGAATTTTACCAATATTATCTCCTACATAAATCTTGTTTTTCACTTTATATGCCATATGGTGACATTGAAAATTACATTAGTCTCAAAAAAGGTTTATCAACTTATGGGAATAGCAATATAAAGCATGGAGATGAATTTACCTTATCATCAAGAAATTTGGCCCAAAAACGAGCTAAAGCACGATCATAAGGGTCTTTAGGCAAGATGGAAGAACCTTCAAATGTCTCATCAATGTATTCAACAATGACCATAGATTCACAAATTGGCTTTCCATTGTGAATGAGCACTGGGATTTTCTTGTGTATTGGATTGGATTGAAGAAGTAGAGGGCTCTTATTTTGTAGATCTTCTTCTATATATTCATATTTCACTCCCTTAATCTTTAAAGCCCACTCAACTCTATGACTAAAAAAGCTATACCATAGACCAAGCAACTTCACTTCTGACATCTCTCAAATGTTTTTTGCTTTACTAATTGAGGGAGTTTTATGTGGTGGTTTTCACTTGAGGTCTAATACTCTTCTTTTATAGAGGAAAAATAGGAAAGTTTTTTAGCAATCCACCAAATATTTTAATGTTTCTTGGTTGACTATTTAGTCTGGTAATTTACCAAAGACTTAAAATAAGTATGATTGGTACTCCCTCCTATCATATCATGTAAGGCAAATACTTGAGTGTGTGTACACTATAATTCATCAGATACTAATTAAGATTGTTTTGATAAATAGTTGATGCTACTTTAATTTTAAAAAAAACACAAATAACAAATAGTTCAAATATAAAACTTCAAAAAAATATACTTTAAATATGTTTTGATCATTATCTTCATTTTTATAACGATAATAAATAAAATTTAATCTCAAGAAAATAAGATGATTTGTTACTTGCTATTTCATCAAATTACGAGGCTTACTTTCTTGTTTATGTTTTTCAGTACAATTGTAGGGATCGAAATAACATGATTATCATGCGGAAGTTAACAATTGCAAATCATATGAATGATAAACAAAAAAATATATATAAAAAAGAGACTATGATATAAATTCAGTCAATTGACCTATAAAACTTCTCTGCTATATATGAAAAGGATAAATGTGGTAAAGTTCATTAATTCTGGATGAGCATAATCTTGTATAGAAATACATATATTTTATTTCAAGAAAATATTTAAAACTTCATAAGATGTATTTATTTTTTAGAAGCAGCAGTTGTAGCTTGATAAAAACTAATGCGACCTTGAAAAAAAGCAAGCAACTCATCATTTCTTGGAGGTAGATATTCTTTGACTTCGCTGCAATTAACATATTCATCTCTCCAAGCACAAAAATTCGGAAAATTTTCACTTGTTACTAATACAATTCCTGAGCCTTCTTGGAAAACATCTAGCCAAAGTCCTACCAAATTTGCAGCTATATCAGCAAACCCAAATTTGTCACCCACAAAAAACTTCTTGCCCTTAAGCTCATTATCAAGAATTTTCAACATCTCACAAGCTTCCTCTTTGCCTTTCTCTTGCTCCTCTCCTTTGCGGAAAAAAATATTTATCACTGCAGCCGCCTATAACAATCACAGTAATACTATGTCTCAATTTCAAGCAAGTCAGAATCGACTATACAAAATTATACAAAGTATTCCAAGTTCTCTATTTTTTCTATATAATAAGATCTTAAAATGTAGTACTAGCATGACTAAATTATGCAATTGAAGACGAATTTACCTTATCATCAAGGAACTTAGCCCAAAAACGAGATAAAGCACGATCGTAAGGGTCTTTAGGCAAGATGGAAGGTCCTTCAAATGTCTCATCAATGTATTCAACAATTAGCATTGACTCACAAATAGATTTGCCATTGTGAATTAGCACAGGGGTTTTCTTGTGAACAGGGTTGGATTGAAGAAGTAAAGGGCTTTTATTATTTCTATCTTCTTCTATATATTCATATTTGACACCTTTCATCTTTAGAGCCCACTCAACTCTATGTGTAAATGGACTATACCAAAAACCTAGTAACTTCACTTGTGCCATATCACAATTTTGGATATATTTGTTTGCTAATTTACTATGTTAAGGAAATTTTAATGGTGGTTGTTTTGTCTTGAATTATGATCTTCTTTTATAGAAGGAAAAATCAAGGGAGTGGTTGAAGGTTCCTAATTTTTTTTAATTTTTTATTTAAGGGAACCTTCCTATATTTTATTTGCTTTTACTAGGGAGACAACTTTGTGTAAGCACTTAACTTATTAAATTAATTAATTTATGTTTGTTCAAAACTTTGAATGACATACGTAAGCACTTAGCTAACAATTTACCAGATAGTTTACTTATATTTGCTTAGCTCTAAAATCATTTCTAAGATTTTAGTTAACCAACTTAATCCCCTTTCCCCTAATATAATCTCTTGACAATTAAAGTTACTTTATTACAGAAAGATTGATTATATAATATGTCAAGTTAAGACAAGAGATTGTTCGAGTAATAAATATAGTGATAAAGTTGAATATGCCTAAGACGTATGACAAATTCATGACTTTGAGTCTAATATCACTTGTTAGGATGAAGTGTTTATCATTATGCCAAAAGATTTAGCTAATAGTAAAGATATTATTTTATTTCTTAACTAAGTCCACCACCGAGCGTCATGTTTGATTATGACTTTGATATGGACCACCCGAGCTCCCTCATGGATTTAATAACCTATTACTCACTCTGTCTCATTTTATGTGACTTTTTTTTTGGTCTGTCAAAAAAAAATGTCATCTTACTCTAATTAGAAACAACTTACCGTTAAAATTCTCTTTTTACCCTTAATCAAATGATTTTCAATCACACAAATATTTTAAAATGCTTTTAGACCATAAATTTTAAAAATGGAGAAGGGCCTAAAATGCCCTCAAACTATTGAAAATGGTACAAAAATGTCCTTCATTCACCTATTGGGACTAAAATGCCCCTGTCATCTACCTTTGGGTCCAAAAATGCCCTTCATTCACTTTTTTGGCTCATTTATACCCTTAAAACTAACAACCCTCTCTTTTTTTCTTTTTAAAATATTTATTATTTTTTATTTTTTATGGAATAAAGTAAACCCACATCCTCAATTCTTTTTTTTTTTTGACAAAAAAGAAATCTTATAATTTGTTTTTTTTTAAGTTTGTTTTTGGTTAAAAGAAAGATCGATATTATTTTGATTTGGACAAAATATGAGAAAAAAATCTCTTTTTTCTTTTTCTTTTTTA
>JBCEWC010003791.1:0-29124 GCA_038996855.1 Solanum aculeatissimum
GCAGGTACAGGAGCTAGTAGATCTCCCCAGTAGAAGTACAGGATATCCAACTACTGTTATTGGGCTCCAGGTTGCTTTAGAGTTCTATGTGTTTAGAGCTTACATTTTGCATTGTATAGTAGTTGGTGCTGAGGCGGGGCCTGTCTCGACCCTGATCAGACAGATCATATCTAAAGGCTTTGTAGACTATGTAAAGTAAAGTGTGTTATGTCTTGTATTTTGGGCGTCGTGGCACCTACGGCCTAGTCATATGCCTTTCCTTTTGACTTGTTATTATTTTCTATTTTCCTAAAGGCATGTTGAGTGTGGAAATACCTTATAATTTTTATAGATAATGTGATTACAGGTTGGTTCTCCCGAGCCAGGTCGGCAACGGGTGCCAGTCCCCCTTAATAGGATTTTGGGCGTGACTTAAGGTAACACTCAAGAATAAGTATCCTCTTTCAAGGATCAATGACTTGTTTGACAAACTTTAGGTAGCCATTATTTTCTCCAAGATTAGGACTAGATCAGTCTATCACCAGTTGAAAGTGAGAGAATGTGATATCTCAAAGATGGATTTTCGAACCCAATATATCCACTATGAGTTTTTTTGTAATGTATTTTGTGTTGAAAAATGCACCTGCAACTTTTATGGACTTGATGAATAGAGTATTCAGAAAACACCTTGATATGTTCAAGAGTATGTTTATTGGCAATATTTTGGTGTATTTCAAAGATGAGGAGGAGCATGCTAATCACCTCAGGATTGCTCTATAGATTCTCAAGGATAATGAGTTGTTTGGTAAGTTTTCCCAAGTATGAGTTTCAACTCAAATCTATAAAATTACTGGGACATATAGTTCTAGGTGATGGTATATGAGTGGACACTCAAAAGATTGAGGCGGTTAAGAACTGGTAACCTCTTCGGCTGACATAAGGAGCTTTATGGGTTGTGTAGGATACTATTGTAAATTTGTTGAAGGATTTTATTCACTATCCTCACCATTGAAAGGTTGATACAGAAGAAAGTAAAGTTCCAATTGTCTGATGAACTTGAGAAGAGCTTTCAAGAGTTGAAAACAAGGTTGATTACTACCCAATGTTGACCTTGCCTGAAAGAACTAATGGATTCATCATTTATTATGATGCTTCTAGATTTGAATTAGGATACACATTGGTGTAGAAGAGTAAAGTTTTTGCTAATGCTTCTAGGCAACTCAAGGTGCATAAGAAGAACTTTTCAACCCGAGACCTAGAATTGGTGGCAGTGATATTTTCTCTCAAGCTATGACAACACTACTTATATGGAGTACATGTTTATATATTCACTGACCATAAAAGCCTACAGTATGTCTTCACTTAGAAGGAGATTAATTTGAGGTAAAGAAGATTGCTTGAATTGCTAGAGGACTATAACATGAGAATCCTATACCATCTAGGTAAAGCTAACATGGTTGCTAATTCTCTTAGCAGTTTATCCATGGTTGTACTCCCAAGTCGAAGAGGGGAAGAAAGATATAACCAAAGATGTTGACAAACTACATGATAGAGAGTTAAATTAGATGAATCTTGTAAAGGAGGAGTTTTGTGCATAATGGATTCGCATCATCTCTAGTAGTGGAAGTGAATCAAGACCAAGATCTCTCTTACTACAATTGAAGGCAGATAGGCATAGGAAGGAGGTGATGGATTTTTCCAAAGGAGGAGATAGAGTATTAAGATATTAAGGTAGATTGTATGTTTAAAATGTAGATGGCATACAGGAGAGAGTCATGGTAGAAGTGCATAACTCTAAGTATTCAATCTATTTGAGATAAACTAATATTTACCATGACTTGAGAGAAGTCTATTGGTGGAGTGAGATGAAAAAAGACATTGTCTAGTTTGTTTCCAAGTGCCTGAATTATCAACAAGTTTAGGTTGAGCATAAAAAGCCATGTAGGGTAGCTCAGAACTTTGAGATTCTAAAATTAATGTGAGAAAATATTAATATGGACTGTCTTAGGCTTACCGAGGTCCCACAGATAGCATGATTCAATTTGGGTGATAGTATATAGGATGAAAATATCTGCACAGTTCTTGACAATAAAGACGGCCGACACCGCAGAGGATTATGCCCATTTATATACAAGAGAGATTGTTAGATTGAATGGAGTTCCCTTGTCTATCATTTTAGACAGAGGAGCTCAATTCATTGCTCAATTTTGGGGATCCTTCCAGAAAGACTTGGGTTTGAACGTGAACCTTAGCACTGCTTTTCACCCCCAAACTGATGGTCAAGCAAAGCACACTATTTAAAACATAGAGGATATGTCGAGAGCTTGCATAATTAACTTCGAAGGTAATTACGATAACCATTTGCCTCTGATTGAGTTCGCCTACAATAATAGTTTCCATTTGAGTATTCATATGGCTCCATATGAGGCAGTTTATGGGAGGAGATTTAGATCACCAATTGGTTGGTTTGAGATGGATGAGTAAGAGTTGATTGGGATAAAATTAGTTCACCAAGATATGGATAAGGTGAATATCATACGAGAGAGATTGAATACTACACAGAGTCAACAGAAATCCTACACTAATATTAGGAGAAGAGACTTAGAGTTCGAGGTCGATGATTAGGTATATTTGAAAGTGTCACCTATTAAGGGTGTCATGAGATTTGGGAATAAAGGGAAGTTGAGTCTGATGTACATTGTTCCTTAGCAGATTTTAAAGAGAGTGGGTAATGTAGCTTATGAATTATATCTACCACAAGAGTTAATGGCCATCCATTCATTCTTTCACATTTTTATGTTTAAGAAATTTTTGGGAGATTCGTAGTTGGTTGTGCTGGTTGAAAGTATTGGAGTGAAGGACAACTTGAGCTATGAAGATATTCCCATTCAAATCCTTGATCATCAGGTTCAAAAGTTGAGAACCAAAGAGATTTCATTTGTCAAGATGTTGTGGAGAAATCAATTTGTAGAAGAAGCTACTTGGGTAGCTGAAGAGGGTATGAAGGATAGGTACCTGTATTTATTTGTGCCTACTGATGAGGAAAAAGTTGATGGTTAGGATTCATTTCTATTCTTTGAGTTCCTTCCTATTTTTAGTTTGAAGAGTGATAGTGTCTTAAAGTTCGATTGATAAATTGTTTGATATATTGATTTCTTACTTTCTTAATCGCTTGATTTAATGACTTGCATGAGTAATTGGTGGATTACTTGATTGTTAGAGTTCATGATAGGATTCGTTCCTTGACTATGTCCATAGATCAATCTCCATTCAAGGACGAATGATCCCAAGGGGGACATATTGTAACACACCCTTCTTCATTCCACAAAATCTAAGGTAGTTTCCCCAGAAAAGTTGAGAAAAATGACTTAGAAGAGTTATTGGAGGAAACCACGAAGGGCCAATTATGGCCCGTAGAGTGATCTACGATCAGTAGATAGGACCTCATAGTTGCTCATGTGACTTAGAAATTTTTACTGAGTTTGAAGCCCTTTTATGAGTCGTACCATGAAATGTAATTAATTCCATGGCCCATGGAATATGTTTTGTAGTAGAAGTTCCAGAAACAAAAAATTTTGAACCTCACACTATGACTTAACAAGATGGTTTGTACTTCTTTCCATGATCTATAAAGAGTGGATCATAGAATCCAATCCAGTAACCCAATTTTTCGAGACCCAAATCTATAAAAGGTCATTTACAACCTATAAATAGGACTATTACCCATGAATGGGATTTCATGGTTTCATTTGACAGTTTTGAGGAGGGGTATTCTTGTGTTTTCTTATCCTTTTTAATTAAACCCACAATATTTTGGGGTTATTTTGGACTCCATATCAGTACCCTAAGTGTATTATTTCTCATTCAATACTTGGAAAATACTTTAAGAGCATCGAGGTAAGGAGAAAAATTAGAATTCCAAGCACGTGATTGAAGATTGTTCTAGAGTTCATCATTCTTTGTAATTCTAGGTATGTAAGACTACCTAAAGCATTGGATTGAGTTCATCCATGCGCCCTTGTCATCTACTGAATTGAAATGGAGTATAAAAATTGAGTACTAAAACCCCATAATCTTAATCTTCAAATTATTTTCATTCATTGTTGAGTTTGCATGCATAATTATGAATGAATTGATGAGTTGCATATTGGTTATATAAAGTTGGAGCATTAATTTATGAACCCTAAATTGCATTATCCTATGAAGCCTTATTGCACTGGCTGAATTGAGCATGAATAAAGAATGATGAGCATATTGTTTTATATCTATACATATATAATGTGCAAATAACATGTTGTCCTGTAATGAACATGATTGATTGGAGTCTAAATGATCGTTTGAGTTAGAGTCTTGAATGGTTGGTGAGTCTTTATAAGCCTGCATAATTGATGGTTTTTACTAGTCGATTGGTTTGAGTGTTGAATGGAGTTAATTGGAGTTGATGTGAAGAGTTGATTGACACGAGCATATTTTAGTCGTGGGAGGAGTATTGAATCCAGGTGTGGCTAAGATGTACCATGATCTAAAACAGTATTATTGGTGGTTCGGGATGAGAAGGAACATAACTAAATTTGTTAAAAAGTGTTTGAATGGAAAACAATCCAAGTATGAGCCCCAAAAGACCAATAGATCAATGCAAAAGATGCCCATTCCATAGTGGAAGTGGGAAAGAGTGACTATGGATTTTGTTATGGATGTTTCCATAGCCTTGGGCAAGTTTGACTCAGTTTGGATAGTTATTGATCATATGACTAAGTCGGCTCACTTCTTACCAATAAAGACTAACTATAGTGCAGAGTAGTTGGCTAGATTATATATCTGAGATATTATCTGATTTTATAGTGTGCCAGTGTCTATAGTATCAAACAGGGGATATGTGTTCATCTCTCAAATTGGCGGACTCTACTACATGGTTTAGGTACTAGAGTGGATTTGAGTTGAGCTTTCTACCCTTGGACAGATGGTCAGTTCAAGGGCACTATTTAGGTGTTGGAGGACATGCTACGAGCTTATGTGAGTGATATTAGTGCCCGATGGGACCAGCACCTGCCTTTGGCAGAGTTTGCATATAAAATAGTTATCATTCAAGTATCCAGATGGCACCATTAAAGGCCTTGTATGGTCGGAGTGTAGATAACCCACTAGATAGTTCGACACAGGTTCTGACAATGTGTTGAGTGTGGATCTACTTATAGATGTCATGGATCGGTTTCGTTTAATTCAAGGTAGGCTATTGCCAACTCGGAATCGCCAAAAGAATTATGTTGACTGGAGCACTAAGCCTCTTGAGTTCTCTGTTGGTGATAGTGTTTGGCTAAAGATTTTACCCACAAAGGGTGTAGTAAGATTTGGGAAGAGGGGTAAGCTCAGGCCCATGTTCATTAGCCTATTTGAGATATTAAGGAGAGGTGGTCAGGTTGCCTAAAAGTTGGCATTACCACCAAGACTATCATTTGTTTATCCTATTTTTAATGTTCTTATACTCCACTGGTATATTCCAGATAGGTATCATATGATCACTTATGACTCTATTGAGTTGGGTCCAGATTTGTCTTTGTAGGCGGAGCCTAAAGCTATATTAGATAGACAGGCCCGTAGATTGAGATCCAAAGATATACCTTCTGTGAAGGTTTAGTGGTGACATTGTTTTATTTATGAGGTTACTTGGGAGTTGGAGTCTGACATGCGGGCCAGATATCCCAGTCATTTTTAAGCTTCAAGTACTCTTCTTTTCCTTATGTTCGAGGACAAATATTATTTTTAGTGGTGAATGATGAAATGACCTGGTTGGTCATTTTTGGCCTTATCTGTGAAAATTATTGTTTTACCCTTTTTAAGTTGCATTGTGCCTAACTTGAACTATCTGTAATGTTGAAACTGAAATTCTGAGTTTTGTAAAATGAAAAATATGAAATTTTACTCTTTTTGGAAGCTTAAGTTGTCGAAAACTGAGTTTTTTGTACCATTCTGAGTTTCTGGTGTCGAATTGGGGATTCATTGATTTAATTAGCTCCGAAACGTCAAAACTGGTCAATGAGTAGTTACAGAACTTAATTCATAGTTAAAATGAGGTTTTAAGCCCAATGTTTTATTTTGAGTTATTTTCGGAACCAAAGTTTGACTTTGGACAATATTCTGAGTTCGGAAACTCGAATCAAAAGTGTGATAGTTCCAATAGTTTTGAATGGTAAAACTAATGAAAGAAATGGTCTCAAAATATTTTTTGGAGTTATCTAGGATAGTTTTGGTATTTCGAGTTTTAAATTAGTTTATACGAGTTGTATTGGTGAATGTGGTGAGGGGGACTTGAAATTGGTTTCTGATGATTCTACTGAGTGTGTATAGTTTTTTCTAGTATGTATACATATAAAATTTATGTAATTCTGATTTTGACTGAGTTTCGAGGGTCCATTTCGAGCAGGAGATTGGACATAATTTTGCTAGTTTTTTTGTTATCAGGTGCAGACACTATTCTTCTCCGTGTTCATGGAGGTCTTGGCGATGTTATACTCCACGTTCAAGGACCTGGGCCCCATATTCGAGGAGTGGTGCCTGATTTGGGTTTTCGCTAATGGAGAGTGGAGCTTGGTTAGACTTTGTGTTCGCTGGATAGGATCCACATTTGCGGAGAGCATTTTAGTGATAAGTTTTTTTAAATCCAAAAGATACCATTTTACTCCATTTTTTAACTTTTCAAGATTTTGGGGCGATTTTGAAAGAGAAATTCCAACGGATTTTTTTGGGTAAGTATTTTTAACATCATATTAATCATTTTTCATAAGCTTTATCTAGATTTCGTCCTAAATTTCATGATTTTAAATGTCCAAAATTGGGATTTTTAGACAATGGCTTCTAAAGTTTAAAAAGTTGATTTGTCACTCGTTTTAAACTCAATTTTAGTGGGTTTTTAACCCAAAAACTACAATTTTTACGTAGAACTTGATTTTAAAGTCAATTTCTAAATTTTGGAATTTTGGATTTATAGCCATAATTTTGACCATTTTGACCCTAAGCTTAATTCATGCAAATATGAGTATCAAAATTCATCTCTTGATGCATCGTATCTGATTTTGATAGTGATTGAGAAATTCGGGGAGTATTCGAGGACTTGAGTTGATTGAAAGCTTGTTCGAGTGCAGTTTCAGCATCGAGGTAGGTTTAGCTAAGCTTGTTGGGACTGGATTTGAGTCACTAATCATGCTTATGTGGTGATTTTGAGATCTAGACTGATTCATGAGTAAATGTATTGATGGAATGAGATATTGATGGAAATATGATTTCGGTTAAAGCCGATATTTGAGACAATGTGATTCTATTGCTAATCTGAAATGAAAACTTGTTGATTGAGATCATGTGAGATAATATTGAGATAATTTGAGGCTTGTAATACTATTTGGGGAAACGTTTGTGATAATTTGATAGCTTATGAGATATGTTTTATGTCTATATGTATATTATGGGGACGAGTAAGGTTCGGTACTTGCATTATACTTGATGCTCAGATATAATTATGATGTGTTTATATAGAGGGGATGAGTGAGGTCTAGTACTATTGGCATACTTGACCATTGATATACTTATGACTATATGAGATGTCTTGATAAATTATGACACTGGTTGTGGCACCTGATTTACTCTTTATGATTAATTGAGGATTTTGTTGTATCATTCATATCATGTCGTGATTATGTTTATGAATATATTGGGATTGATATCATTGACTTGCTTTCACGTTACGTTGCATTTTTCACCCTTTGACCCGAGTAGGAGGTAAGGTAATATGTTCCATAAATGTACCACCCCTGGACCTTAGTAGGAGGCAAGGGTGAGATCCATTCTTATAAATCCCTTTATTACGAGCATGTGGCAAGGATGAGACATTATGATACTCTTGACCACAGGAAGGTAGCAAGGCTAATACATTATGATACCCTTGACCATGGGCAGGTGGCAAGGTTGATAGACGCTTGATGGGTGATTCAATGAGACTTTGTGTATTATATTTATATCTCTTATGATGTTGTACTACTAGTGATGTGGGAGATATTATCTTACCTTAGGGATATTTTTATGGTGTACTAACCTTTTTGGATACAGATGTAGAACTTCTTTGTTATTAGATACTAGTTCAATTTCTCTTACCCAGTTGGTTGAACCTACCGGGTACATTTTGGTGTACTCATCCCTACTTTGTTTTCTCCCTATAGAATAAGCTCAGGGACCCGCATTGGGTACTTGATTCACTCTCCCTGGGATATTCTTCATCTACTCAGATCATAGCAGTGAGGCTCAGACTTCGAGTCATCATATATTTTGAGATTATTCCTACCGTTTCTTTTCAGATTTGTATCAAACATTATTAGATAGCTTTGTATTATCTTTGAGATAGTTGTATCACTCTTTTGTACTAATTTAGATGCTCTTGTACTCATGACTCAAGGGTTTGAAAATTTCTTGTGTTATGTTATGGTTGTTTCCGCTTTATTTTATTTTTCTTTAGTCGCGACCCAATTATGAGTCGTGACAGGAAATGAGGGTCTTGAAGGCACAACATAGATCACAAAAGAAGTGAAGATTTCCAAAATGTCTCACAGCCTCTTGCTCATGGATGTGGTGTGCTTTACAACAATGAATAAGACTCTACTAGATGCAACATGTTAGACTTCCTAGATACTTTCAATCCTTGTGCTCTTATTCTAAGTTTGTCACGACCCGAACCTAGGGCCTAACCATGACACAGTGAATGTGACACCCAAAGGTGCACCATCCAAGGCTCTTGTTCATATCATTAGCATACATAAAGTAAAATAAACAATTCATAAGAGTGTAAGGAAGCAAAACATAGAAACATCAAAGTCATAGTTTTCCTTAGGGGAATTACAAAATCTTAAGTCCACAATATGCCTCTACATTATAGAATCTTGGCAGGGTCTAGAACATGCTACTAGCTCACCCTCATGATAGAATAACAAATTAAATCATTAAGTCTCAACATATGAAAGCATAACACGAACAAGGCCTTTCCCTAAATCATAGGAACTCACCAATAATCTTCAAATCATAAATCCAACTCTAGCCACAAAATAGAGAAATAGTCTCATAGCCGCCCATTCCTATATGGTTATATCATGTAGGAAAATTAGTGTGTGGAATATATTAAGTATGTAGGTATGTTACACATCAAGGATACAACATAACATAATATCAATATTCATAAAATCATAAAAATAGAATAAGGACAAGTTATGCATGTGTAATTCATGTTTAAAATCATGAATAGAAGCATCATCAAAAACATTCAAAACCTAGCATACATATGTGGGAATAATACCATAACCAACAATAGGACCATGCGTACTATTATATAGAATTTTGATGTTCCCTATATACCAAGCGAAAGAGGAGTCTACTTTATGAAGGTAGACTTGACCCTCACCCTATAGCCTCTACCCTAGCATGGTGAGAATCACATGAACATAAAGACCCCACCCTTTAGGCTTAAGCCAATCACAGTGAGTGTTAGATGAACATAATGCTATATGGATTCATTATCTAGCTTTATAGGCACATAATCATAAACCTACGGTGACACATAGTTATGAGAGTTGACGATTTATATAAGGATCCTTGGGGATAGTCCCCCTTACACAAGCTGATTTGATGCTAAGTCATATCCCACAGAATAAATAATCATGCATATACATAGTCATCATCATAGTTTGAAAATCATACTTTCATAGCTTGTAAAATAGGCATTGTAACCTCATAACACATATCGTGTCGTTGGAATAGTCCATCTACATAACTTTGCATATTGTGTGGGTATACTCCCTATCTTATCTTCATTTCATCAACATTTAGCGTCTTAAGTCACCCTCATCATCATCGAATCATGTTTTCACACTTAAAACCATATTCATAAATCATAGCTTTATATACAAAACTAGGGTCACATGTGGGTTCATGAACAATTGAGCTAAAATTATGCAAATAGATGAAAATCATATAGGAATCATGTTATTGAAATAACTTTGGATTATTAGTAAAGGAACCTATATCACTTCAACAAACCCTAATCATCATATACTTGAAATCAATTGGAAACCATAAAAATCATGTAATTCTTCACAATTCATGCATATTTAAGTATAATAGTCATGTAGTAAGGATAATCCAATCATTTGGAATGTCATCATAAAAACCCTTAAGAAATCATGCTTGGACCTTAAGACAAAGAGAGATCTCTGAATTGTGCTCCATAGATGAATCTAATCCATGAATGAAACCCTACATACCTCAAGTAGAAAGCCATAGAAATTAAAGTGATTAGACCTTAAAATCCTCAGCAAAAGGTTAAAACCCTAGATCCAATAGAGTCCTTGCTAGAGAGAGAAAATTTGGAATTTTTGGAATGGTTTGAGAAAGAATGAAATAGAATAAATTAGGAATATATGTTATAGGATTTGAGTCAGTTAAGTTAGTTAGAAGGGTTAAAATGATGTGGTTTAGGAGTTAAACGAAATAGAAATGACCAAAAAGTCATTCACTTAAAATCTACCGGACCTATCTACAAGCCACTGTTTATGGGTCGTAGATCAAAGTGCGGGTCGTACATGTCCGTCGTACTTTGAATGTTATAAAATTTTAGCTACTAAAAATTTCACCCCATAAACCACAAGCCAACAATATGGTCTATAGTTTCATTTACGGATATTAGACCCCTTCGTAGAAATCTCACGGACTTAAAAAGAAATTCATCCTTCAGGGTCTCATCCACGATTACATTTACAATCCATTTATAGAAGTATGACTCGTAAAGTCCTTTGTACAATGACTTGCAGTGACCAAAAATTTCACTAACTTCTGGACATCAACCGCGAAAACTTTCTATGACTCGTGGTTTAATACATGAGTTGTAGATTGGCTCGTACAATCAGTCCATTCTAAATTTTCTACAAGTTTTTCATTCTTTAGGCCTTTCAACATGTGGAGGGTTATAGACTTTTTATTATATATCCCTTTTTTATTTGTTCCTTTAATTATGACTTTTTATATTAATTCTTTTCTAAATTATTTTTTATAGTTTTCGTGATCAATGATCAATTTTTATTTTTTTAAGTTTATTTTATATTTTTTTACGGATTGCATATTTGTATAAATTAATTCTTTTTATTATTATTTTTATAACAATATATATTTCATCAAGTAGGTATGTTGATAGTAATTACTTCCTTAATTAAAGGATCTAAAACTAATTGAATGCATATTCCATAAATATCGCCTAGTAAATTGAAATTTCATAACTATTCATAATCAATTTTCATAAAACAATGTTACTTTTTTTTCTTGCATTCCAAGTAAATTGAAATTTTTCCTATTTTATATTTGTGAAATACAATCAGTATGCTAATTTATACAATATAATTCTTTTTTCCTTTCGTTCATAGTAAATTAGAATTTTTTCTATTTTTTATTTGTGGAAGACAATCAGTATTACAGTACCACAAATTATCCAAAAATAAAATATAAGCTGACCCATCCATACCAATCCAATGAACTACAATCCAATCAAATCAACTCAGAGTACTATTAGTATAGAATCTATCTGGGAGTTTCTCTTATCCGACAACAATCACTTATAAACCAGTGATCGTACAACAATCACATTGATGTTGTCACAACCGTTCAGTACTTGCCAGGATAAAGAACGAATTGAACCTGTGATGGTCCGCTCAATCAAGTCCTCAATTATTTGAGGGACTTATCAAATCAAGAGGAAATACTTGACTTAACGGTTCTATCCTCACCTACGCTTGGCAACATAGTTAATGCATCGAGTTATATTTTCTCTCTCTTAATTTGGTGCTCGATACTCCTCCAAAGATTTAGTGCACATAAACAATAAAACTAATCAACTCAATCAGTGAGTCTCATAATGACTCGTATCAATCCATCAATTCTATCTTAATTAAACCTTTTAGCCTATCAACCATCAAATCAAATCAATTCTTAATCATATCTTTCAATAATTCGGTTAATCAATCGCATCGATCTTTCAATAATGAATTAACAATTATGCAGGAGGACTATCAATTAGACCAATTTTTAGAGTTCAATAAGGAAGACTCTTAGGACCATCAAGTTTTATCAACATCATCACCATATAGGGAAAGTTTAGACTAATCATTAAGGAGACTATCAGTTTGGACCAGTCATTCGAGTTCAATTATGAAGACTCTCAAGACTATAAAGTTCTACCAACATATCATCATGCTCAGTCACAATAACAATTACAATCATGTTGTCAAGGCTCTAGACTAAATTCCTAGGTTCATTCCTACATTCTTTTGTGAAGTAGTATGTAGGTTTTGTGAAATAACTCATGTAAAAGAATTTATTCAGTAAATCAAGTTTGTGATTATCATCAACATACGAAAATACACAGGATATGTATAATTTTGCAAGACAACATTCAAGAAAATATGCATAAGGACTTAATTCTCTCATCTATCAACCTATCTCAATCAAAGGGCACATGGAAGAATAATTTCATGATTTAGGTTATCCTTACATACCTGGTATGAAGTTTTTTAATCAACTTTACAAGAAGTTAGCTACAATCATCTGAACCATAACTCTTTCTCCTCTTCTTCGCTCATAGTTCTAGAAATGCATTTTCATTTCAAAAAATTATCTTTTGATTCAGCTGTTCTAAAAATCAACCAAGATCATTTTTCCACATACTTTTTTATGATGACATGTTCCCAGCCTCATAATTTCCAAAAGAGTTTGGGAAGACACTTTTTCTCATCAAGGAGTATTTTGATAATTTTATCGGGTGTAACACTATTTTCCCTTAGAATCATTATCCTAGAATGAAGAGTAAAGATGGACTCGAGGCATGAATAACAATCAAGAATCCTCTTAACAATCCCTCCAATAATACTATCAACCAATCAATAATCTAGACAATCACTATTCAGACTCAAGAATAGACAAATCAACTCAAGTTAAGGGTAGGATGTTACCTTCAACATTATCATCATTAGGAAAGAATAGACGCGGGTATTTGGATTTCATATCTTTCTCAGCTTTCCACATGGCTTCTTCAACAAATGTATTTCTCCATAGGACTTTGACTGGGGTTATCTCTTTAGTTCTCAATTTACGAACCTGACGATCAAGAATCTGGACTGGAACCTCTTCATAGGATAAACTATCTTTCACTCCAATACTATCAATGGAAATTATCAAAGAAGGGTTTCCCAAGTATTTTTTCAACATCGAGACACAGAAAACGTGGTAAATCACATCTAGCTTGAAAGGAAACTCTAACTCATAAGCAACATTCCCAATCTTCTTTACAATCTGGTTGGGGCCAATATAATGAGGGTTTAGCCTTCGCTTTTTCCCAAACCTCATGACACCCTTCATGAGTAACACTTTCAAGTACACCCAATCATTCTCCTCAAACTCTAAATTTCTTTTTCTAAGTCACTGTAGGACTTTTGACGGCTTTGTGCAGTCTTCAACCTATCTTTGATAAATTTCACCTTCTCCACATTAACCAAGTCTGGACCAACTAACTCGACTTTATCAACTTTAAACCACCCAATTCGTGATCTATATCTCCTCCCATCAAAAGTCTCATAGGGAGACATTTGAATACTTACATGATAATTATTATTATTATATGCAAACTCAATCAAGGATAAGTGGTCATCCCAATTTTCTTTGAAGTCAAGAACACAGGCTCTCAACTGTCCTCTAATGTCTAAATCATACGTTTTCCTTGGCCATCTGTCTGAGATGAAAGGTTGCACTAAGATTCACCTTTGAACCCAGTCCTTTCTAGAAAGATATCCAAAATTTTGATGTGAATTGGGCTTATCTGTCTGAAATGATAAACAAGGGAAGTCTAAGCAATCTCACAGATGTACAACGTAGCATACACATCTACAGTGTAAGTCGTCTTACTTGTAAGAAGTGTGTCGATTTAGTCATTTTATCCACAATTATCCATATCAAATCATGTTGCTTTTGGGACCTCAACAACCCAGTAATAAAGTCTGTATTGATCATCTCCCACTTCCATTCGGGAATCTTAAAGTTTTGAGCCAATCCACGTGGTCTTTAATACTTAGCTTTAACCTATTGACAATTTGGACACTTGAAAAAAAACTCATCATTATCCCTGTTTATTCCCCTCCACCAATAGACTTCTCTAAAGTCATGGTACATTTTGGTAAAGCCAAGATGAATGGAATACCTAAAGTTGTGTGCTTCAGCCATAATACTATCTCAAATACCATCAACATTCAAAACACACAATCTACTCAAGTATCTCAACACACCATCTACCCCTTTGGAGAAAACCATCACCTTTTGTTTATGGACAACCTCCTTCAACTGAAGTATGATAGGATCTTGGTCTTACTTTTGTTTCACCTCCACCACTAAGGATGAAGTAGACTCATTTCAGAAATTGACTCCTCCTTCATCATTCTCTTCAAGTTCAACTCCCAATTGGGCCAATCTATGTACTTCCTTAGCTAACTCTTTCTTCCTTTCCTCAACACGGGAAATACTACCCATAGACAACCTACTAAGAGCGTCAGTAATAATTTTAGCTTTACTTGGGTGGTAGAGAATGTTCATGTCGTAGTCTTTGAGAAACTCCAACCATCTGCTCTGCCACAGGTTGAGCTCTTTCTGATTGAAGACATATTATTGGCTTTTGTGATCAGTAAACACATCCACATGTACTATATATAAGTTGTGGCATAAAATCTTAAGTGCAAATACCACAAATGCCAACTCAAGATCATGGGTTGGAAAGTTCCTATCATTAACCTTAAGTGGTGTGGAAGCATAAGCTTGTTGTATATAAGTAATTAGCCTTACAATGTCCATATAACTCACAAGCATAGCTCCCCTCCCATTTTTCCTTGGTCCTAGGTTCAACCGATCAATATATAAACCCATTCTCCCTCTTATATTTGCAACTATGTTTGGAGCATATTGAGATAGCTGGGTGAAATTAAGTCCATAGTCCTGCACAATCATAGAGCCCTAATTAAAATTCAAGAACTCTCTCACCTTATCCTCCCTCAGATCTCTTGGAAATAATTGGCCTAAAAAAGTTTCCTCGAACACTGTCCAAGTCAAGACTATGGCTCTCTTTCCTCTATTCCTCATCTAATAGTCAAACCATAGTCTGAAAGCACCTTTGAGTTGGTAGGCAACCAACTTAACTCTTTCAACATCAGCCACATGCATCATCTGAAACACCTTGTAAAGCTCATTAATGTAGTTCTCTGGGTCCTTATTAGGTGAAGACCTTGGAACTCAGGTGGGTTCATTTTCAGAAACTCCCAAACTCTAGATGTATCCTATACATCCTATATACCTGTTACCTATCTAGAAGCAGGTATTATCATAGCCTAGGTCAAGGTCTGGTTGGTCTGGTGAAGCTCGGAATTTGAGATTTCAGCTTGAGGTGGTTGTTTAAAGTGGGTTGAGCCTATATGTTCATCATGATCCTGGGGCTCTTGTTGGTTAACACTCTACCTAGCAGGACGCCCTCTTCCTCTAATATCTCTTCTTGGAGGTATGATCACAATTCTACAAATGTGTAATGTACAAATTAGAAGAGATCTTTCATAGAGTTTAACTTTATAGCACGAATCAAAATATAAGAAAAGTGTAACCTTTTCAAATATCCTATAGCCTCCTTCTTATATAGTGTGGTGCATAACACACCCATAAATAAGACTCTACTAGACACGACTTTATGGACTCCCTAGGACTCTTAAACTTTGTACTCCGATACCAAGTTTGTCATGCTCCAGAAGGGTACCCTGGATGTGGTCAGCACTGAGAGATTGTTGTAGTCCTAAATTGAACCACTTGGCCTCATCATATTCCTTCAATCAATAAATTTAACAAATCAGTTAAAGACTATGATAATAAAAGTTAGACAATCTGAATTTTTTAAATCAAATTATATAAATGATGCTAGTATGAAGGAAACTAGCATAAAATATCATCAAATCAACAACTCTAGTCTATGAAGCCTCTATCAACTGTTAATTGCTACCAAAGATAGACCCATGGCTACCTTAAATCAAAATGAAGCAATTCTAAATTCTGACTCTAAAAGCTAGATGAAAATATAAATGAGAATCCTCCGGGAGTAGGGGAAGGCTCACTAACGTAGTTGACTACAATATATCCTCAACAAAGCGCTTGTTGATGATCTTTAGTACCTGTCTCTGCATCATGAAATGATGCTTTCCAAATTGATATCAGTACGTGGAATGTATGATTATGTAAAATGGATGTCAGGTACTATGGCCCCAAATGCTAGGAGACAGGTTACTAGTATCATGCAAAAGCAGTTGTGTGACGAGGCTACGGACTCCAATGCCACTCCTGAGACCATTGGTTCACTAGAGGAGCTTGGCATCAAGACAGATGTGGGTGTCGAACTTTGTCAGACACGGGCTGCCACCAGACAAGTTGGGCAGACCCAGAGCCAAGTGATTGTAGTCCACCTTCCCTAATCTGATGACGTAGGCAAAAAGGCTAGTAGCTCCATAAAGTTGACCTCATCCGAGTAAGGGTCCAAGTAAGGATCTGAGGAGGGGTCAGACTCTGCTTCTACTTCAACCCCTTGAGTACCACCTCCACCTCTGGTTTCTCGATCTAGTCGGTAGTGTATCGAGGGTATACAAGTCATACACTCAAATGATACACAAATGAATGATCGTGGACGACTAACTCATTCTATTTTTTAGAATCCCCGAGTCATCACCTCTGGACTCGATAGTGTCCCAGGTCTTCAAGTCACCATTGCCAGATATCAACTCTAGTAGTTGGCAGAGCCATCAGGGAAGTAATTCCTGACAATGGTTCGTGACTTATTCACATCCTACACCGCAATAGTTTTTAGGTCTCTTCCCAAGGGGAAGAACCCCCTCACCCAGCCTCGATTAACACATATTAGAGTGAGGAGTCATTGGGTGGATATCTCAAAGAGTACTATCTGTCATATGCTTTTTGGGATAGACTTCCTAGCCCCCAGTCTACACTAGAGTTTGATAAGAGAGTGGGGAAGACTAGACACATAGCCCTGATGAGAGACCAGGTCCACAAAGCTAGTTTGATGAAATGGTTAGCCGAGCAGAAAATGTGAGTGGATAGCTACCTATGCGAAACCTATTGTGATAGCCTCGCTCAGCTTCACTGCCAAATTTTGGTGGGTTGTAGTGAGATCACAGATCCAGCCTACACTTGTGGACAATACATTAATGCCAAACTATGTTTTATTTTTTGCTAGCATCTTGGTTGGATATGATATTGATTCAGCCCTGCTGATTGCTGAGAAGATACATGATTCGGCCCTGAAGAGGTCCACCTTCATCCCCTTCTTGTGCCTTATTTAAAAACTATGCTTGGAGGCGAGGGTGGAGATTTTTCATCATGAGGACAACATTATAAAGGTTCAGACGACGCTGGATGCCAACCTGCTAAAGGTTGATGATAATCCGGTGGCACTGTTGTCGCTCGTGTTACACCACTTTTTTTAGGTAAAGTGGTCATCAAGTATATAATCTAATCGAGGTTAGGATCGTTCCCACGAGGAATATGGTAGACTCTATAATTAATTTAATACAATTCAATATTGATTAACCTACTTATATCCCAAGAAAAAGGGGGTTTGTAAAAGAAAATTTATTAATCCTAAACTAATGCAAGAGATGAACAATCAGTAGAAGAGTTAACTAGGGTGATGTGACCCCCATCAATTTCTAACTAGGTGTTATTGGATATATGTAATCCTTTTCTGGTGTATAGGTCTAGGACAGTAAGCTAGGTTTACCTAAGTCTTTGATCCAGCAAATAGATAAATTTTACCCTAGAGCTTGATCCGTCTCTGTGGTGTGTCTATACTAACCATTACTTTTAGTCCTAGTACAACCTCCCCTTGACCCAATTCGGCTGATTAGACAATAACACCTCAATTGAATCTTGTTAATTAGCTCTTTTCCTATTCGTTACTTTCTTGATTTAGAAAGTAATACTAGGAAAACATCTAACATTGGCCACCCGCTAAAAACCAATTAAAGTAAAGAGAATAATTAATATGCCCTAACACACCTTCTAAAAATTACACATTATCCAATTTTACCTTGCTAGTTCATCATGGTTCCCATAACCCAAGTTGTGAATTTAGCAATGCAAGATCAGTATAAATGCAGAAATTATGATGTAGAGAAACATAATTAGGTACTTACACAAATAAAATTGAGAACACAAAATCCAACTCTTCGGTTAGAATCAAAAGTTTGAGTAAAGAACACACAACAATGTTTTTCCTCTCAAAATATACTAAATCTTAAGTGTTTCCATTAAGAACTTGCTCAAACTTCGTGATTGTTGGTAACTCTTTGAAAAAAAACCTAAAAACCTATTATAGTATGTAAAATACAAAACCAAAATGACTTAGGAAAATTATGTCAGCAAGCTTCAAGAGACTTTCACGACTCCTATCCCACTTCACGGCCAATAAATTGGGGTTTCGTGGACTCTAGCAGTGTTCTGGACTTATCTTCTACGAAACTATTCGATGGTCCATGTAGATTCTATGGCCAATATGAGATTTCATCTGATGACTTTTCTGCACCTCTTCACTTTATGATCCTCAAGGCACGACCAACCCTCTATGGCTCATATATCATTATACAACTCATGGATTCTCCTCGTAGAGTTGACTTCAAGTTTGCACCCTTCACCAGATATTGATACGAGACCATCTCCACCACTCATCAACTTCTCCAAGACCCGTAGAGGATTCTTGGATCTCCAAAAATCAGCAACTTCAGTGTATTCTTCCCAAAAGTTTGCCAACACTGTAATCCTACAAAACAAACACAAAAACACAATCAAACCTACTAACATCTCTTTGAGAACATACAAAATTCCAAGTTTTAGATATCAAAAGTGTTGCATTTTGGCAGCACATCAGGCACTCTGGCAGGCACCACAATCACTATTTCATGTGCCCAAGATGTTCATTATGGCACCACCATCGGAGCCTCCTTCTACCACCACCAGTGCTGGTCCCGTTGTTGAGGGGCACAAACAACCATAGTCTGATTCAGAGAGGGGGGAAACTACTACCATTCCTGCCCCCATAGACCGTGCCCACTCAAATAGCACCTGTTGGCATGGTATTTGTGTCAGCGGCATCCATACATGCCATCGCATAGAGACAGGCCCACACTAAGTCCCAGTTGACTATATTACTTTTGCAGATTAGAACCTACATCCACCAAGAATTTTGTATGTACTGGTTTGCATTGTGTGTCCCCAATGTCATAGAATTAATCAAAATCCAACACAAACACCCACACCATATTTCAAATACATATCAAATAGCTATAGAACAAACCAATGCAGACCAGTACATCCTACAGTGCAACTATGATAGGCTATACAACCATAAATAAGCAAAAATCACTGAATTAGTTAGACATCAACAATAAAATGCAAGTGGCCTTATAAAAAGAAGTCTCATTCCTCACTCAGAAAGATATTTTCAAATTCAGTACTTGGGACAATACTACAACACTCACTCTCACAACTAACATTTAAATACTGTAACCAATTCCATAGGCTTTCCCATACTCACGACTAACACCTTCAACTAGTTAGTGTAGGATCACTAGTTGGTTCAAATATTGTGACCAATTCCATAGGTTTTCCCCTATACTTCCCTTTACCCAATTTGGTTGATTAGATGACAATATCTCAATCAAATCCTATTAATTACCTCTTTTCCTATTCGTTACTTCCTTGATCTAGCAAGTAATACTAGGAAAATTCTAATTTTGGTCACCCATTAAAAAGAAATTAAAGTGAAGAGAATAATTAATACGCCCTAACACACCTTCAAAGTATTACATGTTATCTTATTTTACCATCCTAGTTCATCATGATTCCCACAACCCAAGTTATGGATTTAGCTATGCATGATCAGTATAAATGCATAAATTATGATGTAAAGAAGCATAATTAAGCACTTACACAGATGTAATTGAGAATACAAAATCCAACTCTTCGATTAGAATCACTAGTTTGAGTAAAGAACACACCATAATGTTTTTCCTGTCAAAATATACTAAATCCTAAGTGTTTCCTCTAAGACCTTGTTCAAACTTCATTATTGTTGGCAACTCTATGAAAAATAACCTAAAAACCTATTTATAGTATATAAAATACAAAACCAAAATGACTTAAGAAAACTACGTTGGCAAGCTTCATGAGACCTTTCATGACTCGAATCCCACTTCATGGCCCATAGATCGGAGTTTTGTGGACTCTACCAGTGTTTTAAAGTTATCTTCTATGAAACCATTCCACGGTCTGTGTAAGATTCTATGATACATAGGAGGTTTCATCTAATGACTTTTATACACCTCTCCACTTTCTGATACTCAGGGCACAACTATCACTCTATGAGTCATATATCATTGTATAGCTCGTGGATCATCCTTGTAGAGTTGACTTCAAGTTTGCATCCCTCACTGGAAATTGATATGAGACTCTCTTTATGACTCATGAACTCCTCCACGACCCATAGAGGGTTCCGTGGATAACCAAAAATCAGCAACTTCAGCATATTCTTCCAAAAACTTTGCCAACACTATAATCCTATAAAACAAACACAAAAACACAATCAGACCTACTATTATGACTTTGAGAACACACAATATCAAAGTTTTAAGCGTTAAAATATTGTATTTTGGTAACACATCAGGCACTCTGGCAGGCACCACGATCACTATTTCATGTGCCCAAGATGTTCATTGTGGAACCACCACCTGAGCCTTCTTCTACCACTACTACTATTGCTCCCGTTGTTGAGGGGCCCCCACAGCCACTGTCTGATTCAGAGAGGGGGCCCACTACTATTATTCCTGCCCCATAGATCGCACCCACGCAAATAGCACCTATTGGTATGGTATTTCTGTCAGTGGCAACCATACAGGCTATGGTATAGATATAGACCCACACTAAGTCCTAGTTGACTATATTACTTTTACAGATTAGACCCTAGGTCCACCAAGTTGTTGCAAAGACTGAGGCCCACATTCGGACGTTCACGAAGACTACTATCCAGGATAAACTTTTACCCGTGGATAGTAGTATCGCTGCATTTGAGAGGTGAGTGAAGCCGAGCCTTAGCACAGCACGACCTGTAGATATGACAACTATTTAGATGGAGATCCAGCAGCTCTGGGCCGAGAAAAGTGCAGCCCTTGTAGCACCGGTCGAGTTGCCACAAATCAACCATACTTATGCGGTGATAGATCCTTTTGCTCTAGAGAAGACACGATTACGTTTCCTCAGGAAGAGGCCCCGCATAAATGACCTATATATTGCAAGATTAGAGGAAGAGATGACAAAGGAGCAGAAGTTAGAGCTTTCCAGGATATGCTCGATGTAAGATGAAGAGATGAGGTGAGCTCATGAGCTGGAGAGAGTGAGGGGTGCTGGAACCTCTGTACATGCTCCCATTATTGATAAGTCCACTAGACAGGTTGAGGTTGGACATTCTCAGTCTGAAAGAGGTGCTTAGGCACCCCGATATGTTTTCTTTTTGACCCCTGCTCTTTATTGTGATAGTTTATGTGCATTGGGGAAAATACACATCTTTGTCTATGGGGTGTGGGTTGTTATAGGCCTTAGTGATATCTGAGTAGCTAAGGCCTATAACTATTTCAATTTTTGAACACTTGAGGTTTTCTTGCCTATGTTCTTTTTCCCCGAGGACATTTAATTTTTGTTGAACCGACATGTTTAAGATGTAAAGATTGTATTAGTAGCATATAGTTCTGATGTTTATGGAATGTTGTTTGTCTTTAGTGAAAATGATACCCACCAGAAAATTTTTGTTGATAGTTAGTCTTGATAGCAACTATGCATATTTAATTATTTGGCAGTGCTTGTTCTGATAAGAGAGGTGTAATTTAGATATAAAAGCATAATCTGAGAGTCTAAGTTAATACTGTAATCAGTGCTATTTATGTGAGCTTATTTGCATGATTCTCATATTGTGTTTCAATTTAGAACTTGCCATGTTACTCTGACTTAGACCGTAGGCTAGCTGGTTAGGAAAGGATCATAGGTCATTGCTCATATTAGTCCACTTAGCCTAAATAACCAACTAAATGCTTGATGTATCCCTTGATATGAATATTTGAGTCATACATATACCCCTTTTTCTTTGTAAACACCAAAGCAACCAAGCTATGTTGATTGTGAAATCTTGAAATTGGCTTTGGTTATTCCTTGAACATTGTGCATATTGATTGAGGCAAAAAGCGAAAGTTAATGGTGGCTACCAAAAGTGGCTTTGATTCATAGGCTGGATATTTTGCACCGCAACTCAGGCAAAAAGCCTAAGTTAAGGGTGACTAGTATAAGAGAGATCAAAATAAATAGGGTGGAAGATAGTGATACATAAAAAGGGGAAATGTGATATAGGTGTCAAAAAAAGATGAAAGGATGCCTTAACAATTAGCTAAAAAGAGAAAGAATATGAAAAAAAATAAAAAAGCAATGAGCTAAGAACTAGAACAAAGCACCCAGAAAAGCTTGAAATAGGAGAAGGGAAGAATGAGTTGCAAATAGCAGTGTTGGTAGGGAAAGAGTCTAGAAAACACAATACCAAGGGGGGATTTTAGTCACTATACTCCTGAAATATCATACCAAAGCCCCCTGAGCCTATGTTACAAGCCAAGAAAGTCCAATAGTGATCCTAATCCAAATAGTTGAACGTTATAGTCGTGAGTATAGCAGCAAGCATATGGTATTAAACACAGTATTTGAAAATCTATTGTGAGAGTGAGTGATTTTTATGTAGTCCAAAGCTTTGAATCTGAATATTATAATGAGTGGAATATGGGACATCTTTGTGTTAGGGTACTTCCATTAAACTATTGATTTTAGGCTAGTTGAGTGGTTGTTTCTTATCTGTGTTTACCTTGCTTGTCATAGTTACATTGTTATATATATTGATTTGCATTGGTTTGTTTAATGGGTATATGATATGCATTGTTGATTTGGTGTGGGTGTCTGGGCTTAATATTAAGATAGCATATGCCCGTACACTGAAGTCTATGTGTTACTATACTGCTTATGTAGATTGAGTCTATCACTTGAAGACAAGAAATAATTTTAAGTTGAGGGTGTTGATGTGTTGTCAAAATACAATACTTTCGATGCTTAATACTTAGGATTTTATGCGTTCTCAAAGTGATATTAGTAGTTTTGATGTGTTTTTATATTATTTGTTTTGCAGGAATACAGGGTTGGCATGATTTTTGGGCTAAGTGTGTTGAAATTGAAGATATTTAGGATCCACTGAACCCTTTATGGATCGTGAAAGATTTCATGGGTCGTAGAAAAGGGTTCGTAGCAAATACAAGTTAAGGGAAATTTTTTGCACAAAAAGTCTATGAACAAGCATATGAGTCGTAAAGTGTTCCACAAGTCATAGAGTGATGTCATACTCTAAGGATTAAAAAGTGGAGAAGTTTTGAAAGTTCATTAGATAAAATGCTCCACGGGTCATAGAATGTTATATGGACCATAGATGGGTCTCGTAGAAGACCACTCCAGCTTTGAAGAAGAAAAGCATAAAACCCCAATTATGGGTCGTGGAACATTATACGGCCCATAGGAGATGCTTGTAGAGCTTGCCGACCTAGTTGTCCGATTTTGATTTGGTTTTGTATTTTAGACATTATCAATAGGATTTTTGGTTATTTTCGAGAAAGGAGGAAAGAGATTACTAGTAATTATAGATTTTAGGATCTTTTACAATATGTTATTTTCTTGATTCATACGTATGATTTTTATTGAAGAGTTGGATTTTCTGTGCTTATATTCATTCGTGCTATTCCTGCATCTACACTAATCATGAGTAGCTAAATCCACAACTAGGGTTGTGGGAACAATGAAGAACTAACAAAGTAAAACTAGATAATTCATAATTCTTGGAAAGTGTGTAGGAATATATTAAATACTTTCTTCATTTTACATGATTTTTAACGGTGGCCAACGTCTAAATTTGCCTAGTGTTACTTGTCAGATCAAGGAGGTAACGAATAGGAAAAGAGAATAATTAACAAGATTCGATTGATATTTTCTCATCTAATCAACAAAAATGGATCAAGGGGAGGTTGTACTAGGACAATAGGTAAGGATTAGTAATGTCACACTATGGAGATGGATCAAATCCTATAGTGAAATTCACCTCTGCGCTAGCTCAAAAGGTTAAGTAAACTTAACTTACAATTCTGCATCTACGCATTAGAAAAGATTACAACTATCTAGTAATACTGAGTTAGGAAAACATGGGGAACACATCACCCTAGTTAGCTCTTCTACTAATTTCATAACACTTCACTAGTCTAGCTTTAATTTATTGCATTTTCAACCCCCCCCCCCCTTTTTGGAAGATAAATAGGTTAACTACCCCACTTTACTCTAAATTTATCAGAAGTCTACAATATTCCTTGTAGGTTCGACTCTAACCTTGGTTAAGTTATATATCTTGACAACGATTGCTTTTACCTTCAAAAAGAGGTATATCTTGGGCGATATCATGTCTTAGCACCAAAATCTCTAAATCTGACTAAATGGTAAATACAACCTATGGATATTAACTTCCTAACCTTTGGGTTTAAAATGCAATAAACCCTTAAGCACAACTGAACTACCCCTCCACTCTAAAACTATCTCATTTTGAAACTGAAACTTGACAGCTCTGGTCCTACAATCAATGGAGGTATAGCAAGTATAAAGTCAGTTCATGCCTATAATGATATCAAAGTCGACCATATCCAACTCAACTAGATCAGTTAAGGTTTCTTTATCGTAGACTAAAATAGGATAATCCGTATAGAAGCTCTGAGATAGTATGGATTAACCTATAGGATTGAATACATTAAAAGGCTCAAGAAGACACTCAGGACCAATTTCAAACTTCATAGCTATGTAAGGGGTCGCAAAAGATTAAGTAGAACTTGGGTCTAATAATGCATAAACCTCATGAGTAAAGCTTTTAAGAATACCGGTACATCCGGTGAATTCTCCTGTTCCTAATCGTTAGCCATGTCATACAAATGGTTTGTACCCCTGCCTTTCCCTAGATTGTCCACCTTATGAGCCACTTTACCTATCAGTGTTGATGAAGATGATTCAGCCCTCTGGCCTCCATAATTTTGTATTCCCATTGGAAACTCCTTCAAGAAGTGACCCATCTACCAACACTTGAAATGCCTGTTAGTACCAATAAGACGCTCTCCTATATAGAACCTACCACACTAGCCACATAATGTATAGAGAAAAGGTCCTTAAGCTACACTCCCTTGTGATTGAGTACCCTGAGCTCTGAAATTCTAGGACCTTTGTTCATGTCTAAACCTTGGCAAAGGCACACTGACAGATGATGAATCTGGACCAGGTGACCCTAACAGAAAAGGTGGGTGGCTCCATTTCCCAGCCCCTCTCTTGCCTGTCCTATGATTGGATGTCTTAACCCGCTTGTTGTGAAACTCCTCCCTGTCCTTCAGCTTCTCTTCCTCAACCCACTATACATATGGCATCATACTAGCTATATATATGTCCCCTATTAGCATAGTTGTCTTTCCCTCGTTGTAATTCATGCGAGAGAGCCCATCTACGCACAAATACATCATATTTCTCATATCAGCTACCATATTTAGAGCACATAAGGACAGTTATGTGTACTTAAGGATGTACTTCTGCATACTTATAAACTCCTTCTTCAAATCCAAAATTTCCATACCTTTGCTTCCCGTAGCTCTCGCAAGAATAAATAGCCCAAAAAGGCCTCCTTAAACACAACCTAACTCAAAAGTGGTGTACCTTATCCTCCAGCCTTATTCCACTTGTCATACTACAGTCCGTCCACACCCTTAATGTGGTAAGCAACTAACTCCACACACAGAGCATTAGCAACATGTATAACGTGGAACACCTTCTACACCTCATGTATGAAATGATGTAATAACATCAAAGGTCATTTTTGGTATTTTCAACCAAATTGTCATTTTTTTCCTTCCCAAAAGTTATCTTATATCATTTTTAGTTGATTAAAATTTTGAAAATCTTATAAAAAGTTAGAGTGTTGCTAAAAATTAGATTTAAAGGCTTAAAGTTGGAAATATTTGAGTTTTGCGGTCATTTTATGTTTCGAGTGTCAGAATTTGATTCCGTTAATTCCATTAGTTTTGAAATGCCGAATTTAGTCTAGGAACATTTGCAAAACTAAATTCAGAGTTAAAACAAAGATTTTTGAACCCAAAGTTATATATTTAGTTGGTTTTAGAACATAGGTTTGACTTTGGTCAACATTCAAAGTTTGGGAGCTCGAATCGAAATTTTATCAGCTCTGGTGGTTATGGGTGGTGAAAATAATGTTATAAATGGCTCGTTGTAATTTTTAGAGCTTCCAAAATTATTTTGAGTTTTTGAGACTAAAACTAGTTTAAACGATCTTTCTCGGGTTCTGGGCCAAAGAGGTCTTGAATTCAAATTCTTATGGTTCCATTGAGTCCAAAACGTTGTTTCTGGTAGGGTTACACATTTGATTTATGTTCACAGTGTTCTAAATAAATTTCAAAGGTCCTATTCTAGATTTTCTAGGTTGTGTACAAAGTGGAGGTGTGAATAGTTCTAGTGCAGGTCAGTTTTTACTCCTCATTTGTGGGGTCCCTACCATGTTCATGGAGTGTAAGGTGTTTAAGCCTCCGCCTTTTTAAGGCTGGGGCCCATATTCGTGGATCAAGTGTGGCTTCCACTCTGCATTCGTAGTTGAGTTATTCACATTCGTGAAGATTTGGGATTTCCTAGCTTTCGCGTTCATAGATAATTCTCCGCATTTACGAAGCATTGATCGTCCCTGAACCAAGAGACTCTTTTGATGATGGTTTTTAACTCATTTTCATCATTTTTAATATTCCAAACTTCATTTTAGATAGGATCTTCAAGGTTTTTCAATGCAAATCAATTGGGTAACTATTTTCTAATCTATTTCATTGATTTCCATTGATTAAATTATATTTTTACCTTATAAATTTGGGAATTTAATTGGATAAATTGGAGATTTTTTGGACTTTTATTTCTAACTTTAAATTGATGATTTCTTCCTCATTTTAACTACATTTTTTAAATGATTTTCACCGTTGAATTCCTTATTATTTCTAGAATGTTTTCATGTTTTAATTTCTAGATTTTGACTACTTTTTCGGCATGGAAGTTTTTACCATTTTGCACTTTTTCCCAAATTGATTGATTTTAGTGTCATTAGATTCATTATGTGATTGTGATGCTATATTTGAAAAGATTTTGGTGATTCAGAGTATCATAAAAATGGGAAAGCTTTGGATTTGACCTGATTCGAGACTATATCTATGGAAAGTGAACTTCTAAGTTTTTATTAAGGATTAATGAACCTTTGTATTTTCCTTTGTGTATGAAATTGAGTACTTTGGAGTAGAATTATATCATTGTAGGCTTTGATCATGAGATTTTGAATTGAATAATTATTCATATGGTGATATATTGACTTGTAAGTTAATTGTGAATTTATAATTTGTGTGATCTTATGAATTATTTGATACAATATCAAGATGGAACTTTTATTATGATATGATTAATATATTGAGACAATTATGATATTGAGACATTGATGATATTGAGCTATTGATGATATCGAGATGTTGATGATGCTGATACTATGATAATATTGAAATCATTATGATATTGACACTTGATGTTCTTGAGATCATGCACATTGCATCTACTATTATTTGTATATTTCTACTTGTGATGGCTAGGTCGAGAGAAGAGTAAAGTAACATATGGATTGATGGCTGAGGTCTCTACTGACCGATGATTATCTGATGTTTCTTCCACAGAGCTAAGGTAATATGTCAGCTAAAATTGAGTCCAAGGTCATTTCTGGACCAGTGAGCATTTGGTTGAGGTCATTATTGGTAATCTTCACAGATACATGGCCTATGTTAGACCCCATAGGTTTCATTCTGAAACATATATATTGATCAACGAATGTGTATTATAAGAAAGACATGCATCACGATTATTTGATATTGCATCGCATTATTCACATCTCATGGCATTCACTCTATCTTATATCATTCCACTCTTGATATTATAAAATGTATTGCTTATGAGACTGTATGCTTATTATGCCATTTACTTGAGTAACTTTTGGTTTTATATATATATATATATATTAAGACATTATCCCAAGTGATGAGTACATCAATATTATTGTGATTTGTATATTATATTTTGCTAGGACATTTTTCTGAGTATAGGTGTGTGGTTTGGCGGTATGTTGTTGCGAGTTAAGGAGTACTTGTATTCTCTATTGCTTTACTTTAGGTTTGTTCCATTTCTCTAAGTATCCTACTATTTGGTGCTCACCCCTTGCTACATTTTTTTAGGTGTTGAGACAGGTCCTCCTTGCTAGCCTTTTGATTTGCAAGATTGAGCTTTGGATCTTTCAAGAGGTAGTTATTTGTCCCTTCGGCAGACCTTTGGAGATTCTACCATTATCTTTTTGTTTATTTGATAACTAGACATTGAGACACATATTTCATATGAGTATTCAGTATTTAGAGGCTTGTACATGCGACACCAGTTCTGGGAAGGTTGTAGTTATGATTTCCAATGCTTATCTATCTTATTAGACTATTTATCTTTCACTTTATTTAATATGATGAGTTATCTAGGTTTTGGGCTGACTCGCCTTGGTAGGTTTGGTGAGTGTCATCACACCTAAATTTTGAGTGCAATTTTGTATCAGAGCCCCAAGTTCATAGGTCTTACTTATCCTTGAGAGATTATAAAGTCTGTTAGAAAACTCTCTTTTGCTTCATTCTAATCAATTCGTGCATGAATTTTGTTTAAGTGTTGAGTGTTCATATGTCCTTTTGTTATATGTCATGACCCGGATAGGGGCCTAGATGTGACATGGCGAAAGAGGACCTGAAGACCCTCGATCAAGCCATCATAGCA
>JBCEWC010003792.1:0-29124 GCA_038996855.1 Solanum aculeatissimum
TAATAATAAAATAATAATAATAATGATAATAATAAATAAACAAATATTACCACAAATATTATTGTTACTACTAAAAAGGTTATCACTATAAAAGTAAAAACTAATAATATTATTATTAATAATATAAAAAGTAATTTTAAAAGATGAGCAAATTTTGAATATATATATATATGAAAAGTACATTATTATTGTAAATAAACCCGTTTATTTTAAAAGTTTTAAAAATATCTATTTTAATCAAATGATGATCTAAAAATGGGTTTAGGTCGGTCAAAATTGAGTGTCAACATTATGTATTTTATTCAGCCAAATTTCATATGTATAAATTTTAATTATAAATTGGCTAAACGACAACAACAACATACTGAGTAGAATCCCATAAGTGGATTTTTAAGAAGGGTAAAATGTACGCAAACCTTATCCCTATCCCTGTAGATAGAGAGGTTGTTTTCTGGGAACTTTCGTTTCAATAATCCATAAGCAGAATGAACTAGATATGAAAAAGAAGAACAATTAATAACGAAAAACACATGATAATATGTAAATACGATAAATTTAACATATATAAGACGAGTAATGACAATACATGATATAAAAACACGACTAATCTTACTATCACCCTAAGGCTAGACGCCAACCTAACCTTACTAGACTAATTATAAATTGACTAAATATATAAAATTAAAAAACGAGATAAATATCAACAACGTACTTAAATTATCTCTTTTTTTTTTAAGTTTTATACGAAAGTGAAATGTGAGTTTAATATTTAAACTATCACTTATATTAATATAAACTCCAAAAAAAAAAGAAGATAATTCACATATATTGACACTTATTATTTGGTTAATGCCCAAAAATGGGTATCAAATTTGTTATCTACCGCGTGGAGACCCCACACCCCCACCCCACCACAAAGAACATTCGTCATCCAAGACAACAAGAGGGATCCTCTTTGTTCTTTTTTCCTATTGGTATTGGTCCATAGAAGAACGTAGAGAGTTCCTCTCTTAGTCATTTTGCGATCGCGATCATCGTTGTCTCCTTTCTCCGGCGTAACTAGGTAAACTCTCTGATGAACTTTCTCTTCCATACTGTTTAACGTTGGTTGATTAATAGTTCGTTTGCCGCTTTTCTTAAATCTTATAATTAGGGTTTACAAGAAAGATGATCTCCCTGGTTAATTCACCTGTTGCTCTATTAATTATTACTACATGAATTGTAGTTCAATTAATTTATTGATCTATCGGAATTTTGGAAAAAACGATGGCAAAAGTATAATTTTCGAATTTTCAGGGGTTTGTTCTTGTACAATCGTTGAAGAGAAGCTAGAATTTGGTGAAGATGTGGGCAGCTTCTTGCCTTGCGTCATGCTGTGCGGCTTGTGCTTGTGATGCTTGCCGTACGGTAGTGTCCGGGATCAGCCGGCGTTCTGCTAGGATTGCCTATTGTGGTCTTTTTGCTTTGTCACTCATTGTTTCATGGATTCTTAGGGAGGTTGCTGCCCCTCTAATGGAGAAAATACCATGTAAGAATTTTTTCTTTCTCTTCAATTATGATAAAATGAACTTTTTTACTAATCAAATCTTTCTTCTGTTGTATGCTTTGTCTGTCATCCCTGCTTTTTGACCTTTGATTGTTTGGCAATTTGTTCTTGCATGTTCAAGATCACTGTCCTGACTCCTAAGTTGATCCTAATAACTAAAACTATGTGGTGTAAATGGTTCTTAAACTATTTACATTGGCTTCAAGCATCTTCATCTCACTCAGTTCTCAATTTTTCAATACTGACCTATCTTATTAATTCGGAAAGTGAGTTACTTTACCACCGGAAAGTAAGTCAACGCTCATTTTAAACTACAAAATACCAAATTGAATTTGTATCCACGACAATAATTTGCTAGTATTGGATGCTTCTCGCGATGCCAATAAAGGCCTTCTTCTTAAAACTTCCATGTAAGGTTTTTGTAACCTCTACTAATAAAAAAATTATTATTTTTGGGAAAGATAACATTTTGATTGGTAGAACAAGTTAGCCCATCATTTAACTCGCGGATATGTCAATTTGACCCAGAAAGTGGCCTCTGCAACAAGGATAAGTGCAATGCAATTTGCCATGTGCATTTAGGAATGTTATAAGATGATGAAAAATGGAAAATACCACCTAGTTGTGTGCATCTGCAAGCCCAGGTAACATTTGAAGCAGAAGAGCTGTGATAATTAATTTGCCATCTTCCAGTGTTAACTTTCTTTAAGAGGAATGAAAGCAAGGTGATGAAAACTAGAGAACTTTCTTTTAGGGGAATCTTCCTAAAAGGTTTTAACTGATAATGGTCAGGTAGTGTTCCATACTGTTAAGGGTTTTATAAGTGAAGAAGTTAAAAATAAAAATGTGAAACAGAACTAGTTTGTTGTTTGTTAGTGATGCAGACAGAGGTAACAAGGTCAGTATCTAGAGTGAGCTATCTTGGATATGGAAGCTTTCAATCAATAGCAAAGAGCTTAAAGTGTTAGGAAAGAGTCATCAAAAGAGCTTTTAAAGTCCAGAATATGTTCAAATGGATTTATAAGGGAAGTGGTGACAGTCAAGGGGGTCATCAAGGGCTTTGGACCGTTCTTCCAACTATCTATCTTGGAGGTCTAAGGGAAAGTATGGAAGGAAGACTATAAGGCCACCAATATCCTCAAGTGACTATTTAAATAATTTGACCTTTCTTGTAATTTGATTATTTTGGCTAGACTAGTATAACTAGTCTTCAAGTCTTCCATAATAGGGTGAGTTAGTTTTTGAATATTGAGTTGCTCCTTTGTGAGTTTAGGTTTACTCCTTTTTATTTCTTCAATTGAATCCTTTTGATTACTTGGGTAAGCATCCTTGTATGAGTTCAATTTCTCTTTCCCGATGGATTTATTCTAGTAAATAAATGTCTTTTAATTGCTAGATTATCCTTTCTTTCTTCTAAATCTCGTTCCCCTCCCTTTGTATTTCTTGATGATTTCCTTGTTGTCATCTCTTGCTTATTTATTATTGTTGCATCTTGAATTACATCAACTGGTATTGATGTAATATGAGACACCAAAGTTGAACACAACAAATAAAATAGAGATGAAATCAAAGGATTAACAAGTAAAGAAAGAAATTAGATTAGGGATAATAGAATTTAGAAGAAAGAAAGGTCAATCCCAACAATTAAATATGCATTTTTAATTATTAGATTAAACCATTTAGGAGAGGATGAACTCATTCAATGGAATTTTTTTCAAGAATCCAAGATGGGCTCATAAAGAGATAAAAGGGAATATTCTTAACCTTACAAAGGAGTATTCAATATCCAAAACTAGCTTAACCTTAATGTGAAAGAATTAGGACTATTTATACTAGTCTTGCAAATATAATCAAATTATAAGAATGACAAAATTATAAAAAGTAGTCGCTGAGATTTTTTGTCGTTGGGAAACAAAGAGGGAAAGGGCCTACATCTAGTTAAATGGCAGGTTGTGCAGCTTCGCAAGCAGTCTGGTGGACTTGGTAATAGAAATCTGAGATTACAAAATGCATGCCTCCTTTCAAAGTGGCTATGGAGGTTTACCGATGAAACACAAGCCTTGTGGACAGAGGTGATAGTAAACAATTATGGTATGGACGAAAATTGGTGTTCCAACCTAGTGAATAGCACCTATGGAGTTTCAGTGTGGAGAACCATCAGGAATTTGTGGCCCAATCTAAACAGAAACATTGACTACAAAGTGTTAACCAAAACTTCATTATGGAAGGAGTGGATTGGAAATGAGTCGCTGATGGTCTTGTTTCCGGACCTCTTTCCCTTGAGTACTAATCCAGAGGAGAGAGTGGCTGATGTTTGGTCCCAACAGGGATGGAACATTGTGTTAAGAAGATTCCTTAATGATTGGGAGATTGGAAGAGTCACTGCTTTATATTACAAATATTGGATGGCTTTACAGGGAGAACAACGGAGGAAGACTCTATCAGGTGGAAACATAGTGGAGATGGGGTACTATCAGTTAACAGATTATATATCAAGGAAGTGAAACAGTTACAAGGTTACAAGAATGGTCGCTGGAACCAGATATGGAAGACCAAGGTACCAACCAAGGTGGAGTGTTTCTCCTGGCAGGTGGCAAGAAAAGCTTGTTCTACTCATGAAAGATAAAAGAAGAGAGGCTTTCAGATTGTTTCGTGGTGCTCTCTCTGTAACGCAGCTGAGGAAACTAATAGCCACTTGTTCCTACACTGTAGAATGACAACATTATTATGGAACTTATTTTTGGGCATGCCAGAACTCACAGCAAACTTACTCAGCTGTTCGATCAGAAGAGGGGGAAGTAAAACTCAGAAAAAATCATGGAATATAATACGATCACGTGTATGGTGGTCCATATGGAAAGAGAGAAATGGTAGGCGCTCCGAAAACAAGGCTAATCCTTTTGAGAAGGTCAAATGGCTATAGTGAAGCTTGGCTAGCTAGCTGTTCTTTGTGTACTAGTGTCTGATCATTGAGTAATAGGTTGAAATAATTGTGTGTCTCTCTCTCATTCTCTATTGTCCCACTCCCTTTCAGCCCCAGTTAACTTGTTGAGGTGATATTTGTAGCACCTCAAATCCACAGCCTTGATTTTGGTCTAGTCTGGACGATTTTGTAGTTTTACTCTTAGTGGCTTGTCTAATCTTCCAAGAATCTTTACTCATTGATTATATTGCAGGGATTAATAGCTTTCACACGACACCAAACAGAGAGTGGTTTGAAACAGATGCTGTGCTTCGGGTTAGCTTGGGGAACTTCCTATTTTTCACTATTTTAGCAATCTTAATGATTGGTGTAAAGAACCAGAAAGACCCCCGTGACAGTATGCACCATGGTGGTTGGATGATGAAAATCATTTGTTGGTGCCTCATGGTAATATTTATGTTTTTCCTTCCAAATGGAATCATCAGCTTCTATGGTAAGATGAGCTATTTTTTCTTAGAGCCCTTTTGTAATTGATGTGTTAAACTATTGTGCAAAATTTCAAACTCTATTTCCTATACAAGTGGATTTGCACCTGAGTATTTATTTGTGAATACAGAGACAATTTCCAAGTTTGGTTCTGGACTGTTTCTCCTTGTGCAAGTTGTACTCTTGTTGGATTTTGTGCATAGTTGGAATGACAAATGGGTTGGATATGATGAGCAGTTCTGGTTAGTTTTATCATATGTATTGCATAGTTATTTTTGCTGTTCTCCCTATCCTCCTCACTCTAATCTCTCTTCCTACTCTTGGTTGGCTGTGTTGTTTTACAGGTATGTGGCATTGCTTGTCGTTTCACTTGTATGTTATGTGGCTACCTTGGCGTTCAACGGACTGCTCTTCCATTTTTTCACTCCATCTGGACAGGACTGTGGGCTTAACACTTTCTTTATAGTGATGACCCTTATATTGATCTTCATCTTTGCTGTTGTTACGCTGCATCCATCGGTAGGTTTCGTATATTTATTTACTTTATTGTTGCACAATAATTCCTTATTCTTAAAACGTATTAGCCCTAAATTTTGCTGGCAAACATGCCACCTTTCGTATGCATTCATTTGCTTTCCTCATCTGATACCTCTATTTGTGCTGATTGCAATACTGAAAATGTGGCTTTACTAGACAAATCAAATCTGTAAATCTTGGTAGTTGAGCTTATTGCAGATCATGGAAGCTAGAAAGCTTTGTCTTTACAATAACATATGCTGCCATTTTTTTTTTTTGAAACTGGTAAAATGTTATATGCAGCATTATATCTCTACATGTTAGCATTTTTTTCATCATATCTTCAAATACTCTCATGATTTTTTATGCTTTCTTTCAATCTTGAGGAAATGTTTATTCTAAGTAATTTGAAGAAAATAGTTAGGTTTATTGCTTGTTTCAATGATAAGGAAGGCAATTTCAAATGAAGTGGTGCCTCATGTGCTTCTTTTTAAGATCTCTCGTGGGATGGGGAGTGGAGGTTGGGGTTGGACGGTTGGGGAGGAGACAATGAACTTGGAATGTTACTTGTGGAACTTATTTTTCCGACTTTCAATAGGAAAGTCATTTTCCTCATTTTAAGGAACTTGTTTTCATGATTATTGCTCAAGGATTATGAAGGACCAAGTTGAGGATGAACCCAATACGCTAGTTAGCAGCTAAATGTCCTGGTTTAAGCAATTCCACTTTAGACCATACATTACGCGTGATTCTTCAAAAATAAAGTGGTTGACTGGTTTCCTTGCAAACAATGTCACATGAACATGAAGGGCGCATGTTTGATTGGTCAAAATGCTTGAAAAATATTTTCTCTAATTCAACTTTGCAGGCAGTTCCCATAGAACCATCTCTGTTACTGTCTCCTTTCCTCCAACCCGCCCACCCCAATAAATAAAATAAATTCCTCCTAAAGGTTGTAAGAAGTTTGGATTGATATTAAAAGGTTCTTCCTGGAGGTGCAACCTTTTGCCATTTTCTGATGCATGAGAAAAGAATACCTGTTTGACTGTTGAATCATCCGAACACACTATGTCGGTGCTTCTTCTGAAAGAAAAGAATAGGTTATGTCGATCTGGTTGTTTTGAGGTAATTAAGCTTGCCGTTGAATGATCAGCTGTTGAAAATGAAATATTTGTCTCACTTTGAAGATTCCTGCGATTTTTTTTGGTCAGAAAATGAGTTCCATATTCTGAATCTTTTTCCTTTTCTCAGAGATCATATTTTCTAAATGTAGGTAGGTGGAAGTATTTTACCTGCATCAGTTTTATCTCTGTACTGTACATATCTTTGCTACAGTGCACTTGCAAGTGAACCTAGGGATTATGAGTGCAACGGTCTACATAAGCACTCCAAGGCTGTTTCCAGTGGCACACTTGCATTAGGGTTGCTAACAACAGTTCTATCTGTTGTCTACTCGGCTGTCCGCGCTGGCTCTTCCACGACTCTGCTTTCTCCTCCAAGCTCACCACGTGCAGGTTAGTTTCCAATAGTTTTGAAGGCTATGCTATATTATGATGTTACAGGTCTATCATTCTCACTAGTAGGAACTGTGTATGTTATGTTCCTCAAACGTTGTCCTTAAAACCTGATAAGAGTCCTGAATCTTTATATGATCAATTAAATTTGCTGTCATTTGATCGAGCTGGACTGTGTTGATAGTGTAATAGAACTTCTCATTTTGTTGGGCTCTAATTTTACCTTTCATTGTCCATTTTGGTGTGCTTATACTTGTTCCATTGAAGGTGCAGGGAAGCCTTTGCTACCATTGGACAAGGTCGATGAGGAGGAAGAAAAAGAGAGAGCTAAGCCAGTCACATACTCCTATTCTTTCTTCCACCTTATCTTTTCTCTTGCTAGTATGTACTCGGCAATGCTTCTTACTGGCTGGTCAACCTCTGTGGGGGAGAGTGGAAGATTAGTGGATGTTGGGTGGCCATCTGTCTGGGTCAGGATCGTGACCGGATGGGCAACTGCAGCTTTGTTTATCTGGTCTCAGGTTGCTCCAATTCTGTTTCCGGACAGAGAGTTCTGAGCAAATCTAAGAAATGAATTACAGTTACCAATATGATATGTAATGTCGAACTTTGTTTTAAAACTAGGAGGACTTCGTTAATGCAAGGGTTTCAATTCTCCTTTTCTGTGATGTGGATAAGTGTAACGTGATGCCATTGTGTTGACAGATTTGCCTGATTTCATTCAACTGTATATTCAGATGCACTTTGTGTGGTAATAAATGTGGGCTTGCTTTTATAAATGCAGTAGGAATTTCCTTTTTTATTATCATAAATTTATACTATAGGTGCTACTGTTGGTTCTAATGGAAGTGCATGACAGAGGATTCTATTACCCACGAATGCGAACCACCAAGTTGTGTAAATTCCATGATTTAACATGCATTAGCCTTTAACCAGGATAACTAATTTTCTCTGCAAAATGTCGTTGTGTAACGTTACAGACTCGAAGCTTTTGACAGAAATGCTTTATACCGCACAGTTGAACAATGTGAGACGTAAAGGTTGTAGGAACATACTGAATACCAAATGGTTGAGCAATAATGAAAAGACCGCTTCATCCATCTTCAATGATCACCAAATACAGCAAGGCTGTTTCATCAAGATGAAGTCCTAAATCCCAATTATTTTGTATTTTTTGAAGCACTGAATAGAAATGCACGAGTCGCGTCTGAATAGCTGTTTCCTCATGAGCTAAGATGTTCTAACAACTGGTAAACTTAATAACTTGAATAGAAATGCGAGACTTTGATCCTCTGAGCAGAGTTGTATATGAAAAGAAGAAAACTAACACATTAAGGGGATCCAATAATTTTAAGTAAAACCTCCTTTACAAATGATCTCGAGTACTAAAAACAGCTCAAAACCTGTTGGTTGTACCAAAGAATAATGCTAAGATATTTTGCCACTTAATCTTCGTAATCTCCTGCATGCTCCAACAGATAATTTGCGGCCAGTTCCTCGTTGCGATCACAAGCCAAAAAAGCCTCAATGACAAGAGCTCTATCAAAACCCATTGCTTCCAGCTGCATATGGGCAAACAAATTAGTTAATAAACATTACAAAGCATCCATGAACAGCAGCGATTCTCAGAGACACTAGGGTAAGGTGGTATCTCATACCCGCTCAATCACCTCCTGCTCTTCTGGAGTGACGCTAACTGTGTGGGGAATCTCTTGCTCAGCCTGATCAAACATGTCCCTAAAACATAGCAATTGAAAAGCACTCAAAATAACTCATATGTCGCAGATTTGACCTCTTAGTATTATTAAATTTCAAAGCCAAAAATAGTTTTCTCTCTTATTCCCTAAGGTTTTGACAGATTTAGGACCACAAAATGATAAAATCCTTTTATACTTGACCACAACATAACTGAAAATTAAATATATTTTGATCTGGAGAGGAGAAACATTAGGAGATCATGACAATATATAAAAATACTGCTTCTAACTCTAGCTTGCCAAATAGCACACAGTAAGCAACTAACCCATCAGAACCATCCACAGGTTCATTGATTAATTGAAGAAACTCTTGATCATGCTCCTGTATAGATCTTAAAAGTTGAGGATTTTGCTTTCCTAGTTCCTGAAGCATAGGCTACAATACAACATCCAACGTGTACATTTAGGCAACAACACAAGAAACTAAGCAAAGAAAATAGTGAAGAACAGTAATTACCTGTAAAATTTGTGGGTTAGCTTGAACCATAGAACGTAAAGCTTGAAACTGAAACAAATAACAAAAGAACCATGAGTTGCAGAGGATTATGGATGTACAGCAACTTGGACACTAGAAATATCCAAAATAAACTTATGAATTGGAATGATAAAAAAGTTGTGAGGTAATCTCATTAATCCAAATCAGGAGTCCAAAAGTGAGAACTATAGACAAGCGAAAAATGAAAACCTAATAATCAGAACCCCACCTGCTGGTTGTTCCTGAGAAAATCAAGGGATCCAAGACCAGCAACACCAGCACCAGCAACATTCTCCTGTAAAAGGACCCAGCTTAGACAATCACTAAGGAGAAGATGGACAAAATAATATCACAAAGGGAAAGCTATGAAAGACCTGGGGAAACAAATTTAAAGGGGCAGAATTAGGTGCTCCGGAAGAAGGTGCAGTAGGCGCTGCAGTAGGCTCAGCAGCAGAACTAACTCCACCCCGGGCCACCGGTACAGCAACTTCTGCAGTTTCAGGAATTCCCTGTAATAAAAAAATGCCTGTCAGAGCACAAAAGAAAAACAAACTTGTGCAAGCCTTCCACCTTTTTAAAGTGAGGGAGACCAGGAACATACTGAATATAAGTAATCAACAGCTCTTTCAGGATTGTTATAAGCAGCTCGAAGTGCACGTGTAACTGTCTCTTTGTCCCAGCTGCCACCACCCATATCCATAATTTGTTGTATTTTTTGCTCAAGATTGTTGCCAGCAACTAGATTTGATGCAGCTTGACTATATTCATCAGTTGGAATACTGCAGCAATGTAAATGAGGTATTAATTCCCTCTAATCTGGGAATAAAACAACTTCCCATGAACTCCAGTTAGAAAACAGGAATAGAAAAGAACCCAAAAAGAGATACTCCCTCCGTTTCAATTTATTTGTCTGTTTAAAAAAATGTCACTCTGTATTTAGGTAACTCTTTACACCCACCATCTTACATGGCACATTTAAGACCATAAGACTCAAAAGACATTTTGGTACATTACAAACATCTTCAGTCAAAGCCCACAAAATTCACAAATCATCTTTATTTTCTTAAGCTCGAGGCTGAGTCAATTTTAGACAAACAAATTGTTATATACAGGCATAGTTTTGTTACCTAGCAGTCGCAGCATCCGAAGCTGACACAACATCTTTTGGGGCCCTACACATCATTTGCATCATCAGGAGCAGATCCAACATAAGCAATAGTAATTAGTGAAAGTTGCAACTCACTGTGATGGCGGAATCACTTCAGGTGTTGTAGTAGGATTTGGTACAGTAGCTGGCTGCTGAAAGAAAGAATCAAGAAGGTAATAATCAGAAACCAGACAAACAAAAGAACTAAGATGATAGTTATCAGAAACCAGACAACCAACAGCCCATGTAATGAAATCATGAATGGTTATTTGAACAGAGTACCTGAGCAGATGTTGTCCCACTTGAGCTAGCAGTTTTGCTCTGCAAGAACACATAAATAAATATAAGATCAAGAAATACATCCTGTCGTGTCTCAGGTTTAGCATTGGTGATATCAAAACTCAAATAAATGAAGGGCAATAAAGTGCAAAGTTAAAGGCTGAAAATTCAACAAGTAAAGGGAATCTGAAGATCTATAGACATACCTTGCTAAGCATGACAACGAGAAAACCATCCTCAGAGACATTGTTTTCCAACAGTGTACTTTCATCCTTCAGCACTTTTCCATTGTGAATCAGCAATTGCTGCCCACATGGGTAATTATCTTTTCCTTGTACATCTTCAATGTTTTTCTTGACTGCCATAATCTACAATCGCAAGATATTCCATTATAGAACTTAATATATTTTTATTTTATTTTTTTTGAAACTGGTAATTTGAATATTATTTTTATTTTTTTGATAATTAACATAGAACCTGTTTTTTAATGATTAACCAATTAGGAGTAGCCCCACCATTTATAGCTAAAGCAATTAAATGGTCTGAGATCTGGAAATTAGACTTGTACAGTTTTGATAATTATGATGCACCCTGAAGTTATACGAATGAGATAAAACTCAAAATTGTCCCACCAAGTTTAGGCTTTGAATCAAAATAGTTCCTTATATATTTGTGGAGCGCTAATAGTCCTCCAAGTATACAGCACATTCAGTCATTGGCAACCTTTTCCGTCTAAGGCTAGTGGAGAGAACATGTTTGACTCATGTCTTCCTCCCATACTTTTAAAAACAAGAAAGAACTGATCGGGAGTACTAGCCATGAGAAATTAAGCCTCACAGATTTCAATAAGAAAAAAGTCTAGTCACAAGATTCTCCATTTCATCAAGTTAGGTTCTTTTTATTGCTGCAAAGAAACAAAATAAACAACTTAAGGAGAGTTGGAGTTGTCTTGCTATTCCTGACATTACTTTTTTTGGATTCACCACATTACTAAGTGGGTATTGAATTCTTGTAGCCCTTTTGGTTCTAGGTATTGGAAGATGGTTGCTTATTGTCACAAATGAACCCAAGAATACTAAGTAATCACGCCTCGTTAGGCTACGTCTACTATGCTCTTCTACAGCTGAAATTTAATTTGCCCCTCCTCCAGTATCTTATAAGCAGTGAAGTATAAGAACACTTTAATCTAACAACAACAACAACAACATACCCAGTGGAATCCCACAAATGGGGTCTGGGAAAGGTAAAATGTACGCAAACCTTACCACTACCTCATAGAGATAGAGAGACTGTTTCCGGAAGACCCTCGTCTCAAAAAATATCAGGCTCCAAAAGCAGAAGATACTAGATAAGAATGAAAAACGCCTAAAGTGAAAAACAAATGATAATATAGAAATACAATAAAGTAACAAATATAAGACGTACAATAACAACACAAGATGTAAAGACATGATTAATCCTATTAACCTACTATAACACAAGGCCACATATCATCCTATCCCTACCAGCCTATTAACCTTCTACCTAATACGCAACCTCCAATCTTTTCTATCTAAGGTCATGTCCTCGATGATATGAAGTTGCGTCATATCCTGTCAAATCACCTCCCTCCAATACTTTTTCGGTCTACCTCTACCCCTCCGCATAAACCCTAAATCCAACCTCACACCTCCTCACAGGAGCGCCGACACTTCTTTCCTGCACATGCCCAAACCATCGCAGTCTCGCTTCCTTCATCTTTTTAACACTTTAATCTAAAAAGTATCCAAATCCAAATGATTCTGATCTACTAAATCTCATTGATAGATAACGAGAGGAAGCTGCAAAATTTATGAGGTAGCATTGAAACAAAATTTCCTAAGATTTGGCCACTTCCATCATCCATTTCTCCCTATATTAATCCCAAGTTATCATTCCCTCCATGGTTATATCCGCCATCCTTCCGCCTGAAAACCGTCCTCATGGCCACGGCTAGAAGCAGTAACAGGATTTTCACTGACGAGAGTCGAAAAAAATGTAGTGCTTGGGATTTGAAATCGGAACCTCAAGATGATTTTGAACCCCCTTAACCACTGTACCAACCTCTAATCTTATATTCAGGCGATTCAAAATCTATATATACATAAAAATTTAAAAATTACCTTACATATACAGTGTAATCTTTGCCGAAGGGTTTCAGGGTGAACATGCTCACCCACTTAGATCCACTCCAAACTAGAAGATGGATTACTTCCTTTTTAAGTTTTGGGGTTGGGATTGCGTTAAGTCATTAACGGAAAAAGTTAGTAAAGACTAAAAATGGACCAATTCTATATTCTTAAAAAGGACAACTAATGTACCACTTAATATTTAAGGGGTGATTCTGATTCAAAGTCAAAACATAAAAGACAATTTTTGGTCTTCTACAAATGAGCTTTTAATTAACCTAGGGATATAAAAAAAGGGTGAGATATAGACATCTAAACAACCAGGATTCTATAACATTATCCTGAACTTGTCGTATTTACACGCATCAAGTGAGGCATAACCAAAACGGCAAAACACCATCCACAGCTCCAAGCAAATAACCAATGTACCAAGTGTAAGCCAGGATGAAATTGCGAAAGATGCAAATAAGAGCTAAAGTTGCTTTTTTATTCTCATAAATGTCGTAATTATGCACAAAACGAAAACGATGGCAGAATTATATATACAGAAAAAAACGTAAAAAACAAACAAACAAAAAACTACCGTATCAGATGGCTGAACCCTAATTTCAAAGTGACTGCCTTTGAGAGTCTTTACAGTGAGCTTCATCTCTGCGAATTAGGACTGAGAAACAAAAAAAGAAAAACCAAACCCTAGAAACTCCGAATGCTGGATCGGCTCTTACTCCTTGCTTTCCAAGTTTTTGGAATAAAAGAAAACGAGAATTTTTGCACTTCTAAAAACAAAAAATATATACTGCGCGTGACTTCCACGTGACCAATTCATTAACTTTCCTGAAGTGAAAGTATGGGCCGCTAATGAACCCATAAACTCACTGATCGGCCCACTAACAAACCCATTTACGAGGTGAATATGGGCCAAGCTATTTCGTGGACCAATCTAGACCACTATTACAGTTGGGCTTCTTACCTAGCTATACAGGTGACAAAATAATAAATTTCAAAAATGATTACAGCAACGTTTATATAATTCGCGCAAGCATATTTGTATAGTTCGCTATACAATTTACAGTTTTTATATAGTATTTATATATTTCACTATACAATTCGTGTACAACGTTTGTATAATTCGCTATACAATTCACAGTGTTTGTATATTTCGCTGTATAATTTGATTTACGCACAACTTTTGTATAAATCGCGTGAATTATACAAAACTCAAACTGTAATTACAGTTAGATATTTGCCACGAGCTTTAATTAATTCAAACTATAGTTATGTTAGCTAATTAACTAATATATATTTGCTTATCCGCGTAATTTTTCCAATAAATTTCAACAAAAAAGATCATATATGTATGTAGAAAATGTATCAATATTATATAAATATTACTTCATCAGTTTAAAAAAGAATGACCTGATTTGATTTGGCATAGAGTTTAGGAAAATAAAGAAGATTTTTTGATTTTGTGGTTCTAGATCAAAGTTATATCAAATGTATCAAAATATCCTTTAATTTTGTGGTCTTAAACACGTCACGTGGAAAACTGAAATTAAAATGTTGTCAAAAAATGAAAGAGGTCATATTTTTTTAAACAGACTAAGTCATTCTTTTTGGAATGGAGGAAGTATATAATATCAATATTGTATTTATGTGAGTTATTGATATTGTATATGTATTTACAGTATATATAGCAAATATTGTACGTATGTAAATTGTATATTTGAAATGATATTCATATAACAATATATACGTTTTAAGTATTGTAACTTCTAAGTATGTAAATTGTATATTTGAAAGAATATTGTAAAAAATGGCATAGAAGCAATACATATTGCGTATAAAGTAATATCTTAATTTATAGTAGTATCATCATTTGTCAAGCCAACAATATATCAATAGTATACATGATTTAATTTAATTAATCTTAAAATAAATATAAAGAGAAAATTATGAAATTTTCAGTATGAAATAACTACAATATATCTCTTCAATGTTAGAAATTTTTTTTTTGAATAAAAGTGTGAAATACTTTTAAACGGATGAAAATTATAATCTCTTAATTATTCCGCAATTTAACTCATTTTAACAATGAAATTGAAGGAAAATATGTTTGAAGACTTATACTAAACTGCAAAGACCAACTCTTGATACAAATTTTCTGAGTTGGTTAAGTAAATAAAATAGACTAACTTCTGCAGGAATTCATTCAAATACGAAATTTTAGACTAACATATACAAGAATGGAAAATCAGTAGAGTAAATGCAGTAAAAATAAACAGAGATAATAAAACCACCATCTCACTGCCTACTATAAACATACTGTACAAATTAAAATTAAAACCTGCTACTAACAGTGTCAGCTACTCCTGGTCTAAATTTCTTTTATTAAAAAAAAAACTTCAATGTATGCCACTTGAGCACGAACTACAAAGATTATGATTTCCCCTACGCAGTCTCCTATTTCAAGAGTTATTTTGAGCGTTTTCTGCTTTGAATTTTTGAAGTTCTTCTTGAGCACGTATCAGCCTGTATTATGTCAAGGAAATACTAGTTTCAATGTCAACAGTATATAATCTTCAATATAGACATATGGCATTACTAGGTAACGATGATACCTCCATTGCAATTCAGTAATTTCACTAATTAATTCCTTCTCTTTGTCATGAGCAACCTCCAACTACAAGAAAGAGAGGAAGGACTTATATATACTTTAATACGAAAAAAGATGGAAAGGTCACTTAAATGGTTCCTATTGCAAATGTATGTTGAAAGTTGAAAGCAAGCTAATACCAGTGATTTCTCCACACCGGGCAAATTTGATGGCATGCTACCAGCATCCACTGCAAGGTTGGCAGAAAAAGATAAAGTGAGACCAACACAAAGGGATACAGTATATAAATTTCAATAGGCATTGGTTCATACTCATAGTGTCTCCAAGGGCCACTTGCCTCATCAGTCTAAGAATACTATCCTGTTTAGGAGGGGAGAAAAACAGACATTAGGTAAACAAAAACATAAAAACTAATGTTGTGCCATAATTGTAGATCCGTTCTTACTCTTTGAAGAATATTTGCCTCTAAAATACTCTGCAAAGTTGGAAAATGGGATGGTGTAAGAAGATTTGGTGGTGTAGCATCAGTTGGTAATGGTAGAGTAGCAGCAAGAGTTTGTGGAATCACCTACATGATCCATCACAATTTGTTTATTGTTTGAAATTGCAATAGGAATTAAAGAGAAAAGCCGAAGAGATACAGCAGTTACATAGCAATGTCTATGTTATGGTATACATATGAGCTAAGCGTTATCGGGAGGAATTAGCTACAGGCTAAGCACTTAGCAAGCAAAAGAAATAGGTCCAGCTGTTATAAAAGGTATTTAGAAAAATTAGGGAAACCAACCAGCATGCTCTGACTCTTGTGTAGCATTGGAGATGCACCTACCTGTAGAAAGAAGTCATTTCATGTGAGTTCAGGACATCATGTGTATGTGTGCGTATAATATATTATATATTAATTGACTGCATTGCAATTAAAAAAACTAGTTGTGGTTGGTCATATATAAAACCTCTGTATCTATTTCATTCAGTATCTAAAACATCACTATGAAACTATTTTAATGTTGGCGATAGACTTGGCATAATTGTCGTCATTTATCTGGGTTTGGACTGGTTGTGCTTTGCAAAGCTCAAATAGACAGAGTTGTAAAATTATTGCATAATGAAAACTAAAAGCTATGCATTCACCTTTTCCAAATCAATATTCTCTGATGTAACTTTGAAACGTCCTTTTTGCTGAACAACATGACCCTTAGCCTTCTCATCAAAATCTTCACTGCCAGCTGCTAAATACAGTCTTGTTTTAGCAAGAAAATATTAAAACAAAACAATCAAAAAACAAATTATGTTGAAAAACTATTTCTTACAGAAACAAATATACTGAAAAATTATTTGTTAAGATCAAAGCCATGTACAATCACGATACTTGCCTGAGGTTCTACAATGTTTACTGATTACTTCAGCTGGAGCATCATCTCCTGTTTGAAGAACAGAAGCCCCATTGCAACTGGATACATTTTGGAATTGACTTTTATCACTAATCACAAAGAGAAAAAGCAAATTCAAGAACCGGCAAAAAACATGGATATAGACATCGTGCAGTAATGCTTTATGAGGCTAAAAATCCAAGCTAAAGAATTTGCTTGGAGCAAGAAAGGCTAAATTTAACTAGTCAATGAAAATGCTAAAACATTGGATATAGACATCGTGCAGTAATGCTTCATGAGGCTAAAAATCTATACAAATAACTCAAAAAATGTCTTAAAGTCATCGAGCAAATTGTGTCATACCTCTGGCGAGAATTTAAAGGCGTACCCTCGAGTAACTTTGCATCAGTCACTTGTTCACCTTTTCCCACCAAATTCATTTCCATGCGATTGTCATAGCATGGCGAAGAATTTTGTGAAATTTGAGGATCATGAAATGAACTGGCAATGCTTAAATCATCATCAGATTTCTCACATTTATTTCTGAAATGTTCAAAAAAAGAAAAGGAATGTTTAGCTACAGATACTAGCAAAGATAATAATGTGCTCTTATTCTTGATATTTAGCACAACGAATACATGATAAAGGCATAATGGTGATAACTTTCAACATAGGATGGATGGCATACATGCTATAAGACACATTCTGTTTGGCAGGTGAAGGAGGGGCAGATGGATTGTTACTGTCCTGTTGAGAGACGTATCATATTAGAGGAAAGACCCCAAATTGCAAAAATCACATAGAATAAAAGAGATCAGGATATACAAATTCAGTAGCATCTGAATATTGACTTGAGAAGGAGAACTGATGCTGAAACTTGTGTAACTGTTTCCCTAGAATGTCAAGCCCAGACAGCGAATTTGAACTCCCACCTAGGTCCTTGTCGCCGATGATCTCCCCATCTGGAATCTAAAAGCGATAATGAAAAAAAGAAAAGTAAACACAATGTTTCCGACTTGCTTTTGTTTCGCTAATTAAGAAAAGATTTTGAATGTGGACAATCTAGACTGAAGGTTTTCATTTCATAGCAAGTTTCACAAGTATCATTTGAAGAGGACAATAAAATTGAGCCTGAAAAACTATCCACTGACCAATAATCTCAATTTTGTACACATTAAGAAACTAGCATATGATTGAAAATACTGCAGTACATGTGCATCAGAAAATAGATCTATGTACCAAGGTAGCCTGTGCCTTCAAATCTTCAAGGTTAAAATTCCAACTGCTAATTCCCCGTTTATATTCATTCTGCATATAGTAGTATTGAGGCACAGTTAGATCTAATTTTCAAAGATAAAAATGAATTTTGAAATGATGTACCAAAATTAAGGTCTGCAATAAGAATTTGAAGCAAAAATAGTAACCAAAAAAGGTAAGGGAAACATGGTATGGAACAACTTCTAAAACATGTATCAATGCTTTAAGAAAAAATTCTTGTGTGTTGCTATCCTGCTAGATGAAGAATACTTTCTTTTCTTTCTCATTTAAACTTCGAGTAGCTATTTCTGGAAAAAACAGAGATACTTGTATCGGGGTTTAGCAATCAATGTTATCAAATAATCACCTCAGAGTTCAGAAATTTCCTATTAGGTGGTGATCCTAAAAATTATAGGGAGTTTGATTTCGTCATTTTGCAGCATTATCACAAATGGTAAATTACTTAGGATCTAACAAGTCAGTCTTTTGAAACTATGTTAAAATGCATTACCTTAATCAATAAACATTTCAAGATTTTATCTGGTTCACTAAATAAAATTCCTCCAAAAACACTTTTTCCCCTGCAACCTGCTAGTACCCTGTTTGTGGCTAATCTCTTTAAAAGATTTTTCTACATCCATCCTGTATATCAAATTCTAAAAGCAGTGGACACATGAAAAATCGACTGGGATGAACCAGTGAGTCTAGTCGTATGAATTACTTACCTCTGGAAAATACTGTCTGTCCTTTCATGTTTGTTACATTTATTTTCCATATATAAGCAATTTAAAGAAAAAACCATCTCATTGCCTAATGCATGCTTAACGTAAACATGTAAGGTATTCATTTATGTATAAGGCAACAAATAAAAGACACTATGTTATACAGATATTAAAAACTTAGTTTTCTCGTGAAATTGGTTATGACACAGCAAACCTGCGATATTTCTTCTTTCTGCCCATCTGGTATCTTTTTCTGTGCTAGCATGTCTTCTTCTTTCCTCTACAATTAGGTTAGGAAAAACTCTAGTTAGCATAGCAATGCTGGTGCAATATTATCATCTGGATGAAGTATCATGTGGTTCTACAGTGGGGAAATCAGATTGACACACAACAAATCACCTTCAATGCCTTCATGCGATCTCCGAGTGCTGGCAAACCCTCCAACAGTGTTCTAGCTATATAATCATTGGACCTTGCTTGCTTAAAGAATGGATGCTTCAGCAATTTTTTAGCTGAAGGTCGTTTTAAAGGATCTTTCACCAAGCAACTAGCAATCATTTGCTTAAAAGACTAGGAAAGGCAAAACGAGTATAAGTAATGTGCCAATAACATTATAAGTAAATAATCAATGCTATTCACTATTCAGTTACCTTTGTGAACTTCCTATCCCTCTCATAATCAAGGCCGGGGGGTGCATTTTGCAACGTCATTAGCAAGACCTGATAATTAAAGAATATTGAATGCATTTATATTTGTAGTTTGGACTTCGACAAAAAAATCACTAACAAATTTCACCTTCATTGGAGGATATTTTGAGAAAGGAGCATGGCCGTGAGCAAGCTCCAAAGCAGTTATGCCAAAGGACCAAATATCAGCTCTGTGAATGAGAATGGACAAAAAGGGGGAAAAAAGGGGGAGGAAAAAGGATTTCCGTTAGATAGAAGTACACATTTAGGATGAAAACGGTAAATAATTAACCAGAAGCATTACTTGAAATCATAACCATGCAATTGCTCCATGACCTCTGGTGCCATCCTGCAAAAGAAATCTAAATTATGGAAAACATTAAGGTGCAATATGAGCGAAAATGTCATCAATATTTTTAACATCCTAGTTTTTAGATGTACTGTTTATGCATGCATTTTATTCTCGCTTGTCCACAGTAAATAGATCAAAAGTTCAAAGCTTATAAACGATTGAATAAATCATGAAAACTTAGATAAAAACTCCAGAAGCATCCTCTTGGGTTAGAGCATACCAACAAGGAGTTCCGACAAATGTGTTCCGCATACGTTGCCTATCACCTGAATCAAATAAATAAGCAGAGACACCAAAATCTCCCAACTTTATTCCACCTCGTGCATCAATAAGAATATTTCCAGCCTGCAATAATCACACAAGTACGTCATATCAACCTCAGCATGGTAATAGAAACAATGTTTTTTTATTAGAGAGATTTGGGTGTTCATGCAGGTGATGCCAACAATGAGTAAGATTTGTCCTTTGTCATATTTCCATGGGATCTTAAGTGAAACAGGTATGCTAAAGTTTCTTCAAAGGAATCAATTTCCATGTTCAAACTCAAAAGAACAAAAACGACATTTACAAAAACTGTCAAACACCTGTATGTACATATTATGTCTAGTGAAGCAAGATTCAATGGAAGTGCCAACACAAAAATCCTATGAATATCATCACATAAGACTTGTAAAAGTGAAACCTCATGAATGTATATGTTCTGTCATCTACTACATAAAAAAGAATCGGCCAATGCGCGGAAATTAGTAAAGAATTTATGCAACAATTGGACTTACTTTAACATCACGATGGATGAAGCCATGATGATGAAGATATTCTAAACCCTTTAGAACTTCCCGTAATACTGTTGCAATAACAGTCTCTTCAAAGCCATCAGGATGAGCAGCCTTCAGAATGTGGAGACAAGAACCTCCAGCCATGTAGGGCATGACAACCCATAGATTGTGATCACTAACAAAGGAGCAATGTGATTTAAGAACGTTGGGATGATCAACTAGGACCATCGTTTGAGCTTCACGTGAGATGTTATTCTGGATATAAGTGCAAAAAAGGGTATCAGAAATTTAATTTGATCCTATAATCAGCTTATCATCAACCAAAGCGCCAGAACAGTTAATTACTCGTTTCTAATACGTATATCTAGTTTAAATCTCTTCATTTTCAGAAGCTACTGATAACCTAAGCTTCTAAGTATCAGCTAAAACTAGCAGGAATTGAAGCCAAAAAAGGAAATTCACTTTCTAAAACTACTCTTGCTTGAGTTTTCATATACAATTCACCAGAAATGTCGAATTTCTTTTCATTTTTACTTATAAGCAACAAAATTTGTAGCAAAGGAATTGTACCAAATCGGAATTATCTCGTTCGAAGTCGAGGATTTTGATGGCGACGACCTCATTGAAAGGAATACACAATGCACGATGAACGGAAGCACTGACTCCTTGCCCTACCTCCTCGAAAAGCGTGTAATGCTCCGGTCCAATTGGATGCTTCTTCTTGTCCATGATCCTAAAATCCCCTGCGCTATTACGAAGAAATATCCGCAGAACAAAATCCTTCCGACTACTGAACGTCAAATAACACACAAATGCAGCTAGCTGGCGATCTACAAATCCAAATTCTACACAAATTCCTCTATCACAATCACAAAAACCAAAAAAAAGAGACAAAATTCAATGCTCATCAAAAGTGATAACAAACAGAGCCTTTAGAAAGAAGAAACAAAAAAACTCACGGGTATCAAGTTCAGATCCATGGACAGGATTAATTAATTAAATATACGGAAAAAGCGAAAATATGACAAACCAAAGCAACCGAAATTATGATGTATCAATAATAAAAAAAACGGAAACTTTTATAAATATCATATATTATATCTGTGACGAATAAAGCAAAGTTAAAATGGAGTGAGAAGAAAGGAAAGTTGATGAGGAAGACGATGATTGTCTTCTCCGTTTTCTCGTGAGTGAGAGAAAGCGCGCTTATCGGATCGCCGCTCCAACAGTAAGGAAGGAGAAAACTTCTTTTCTATTTTTTGTATTGCATAAATCCCGCCACTTGTTATGTTAAGACTCGACCCTTTCCACGCTTAATTGAGTTTTACTTCTTTTTTTTTCATTTTCATGTGACGTAAAGGGTACCAGCGGATTTTCCACTGCCACAATGACCTTAAGCACTTCATCTAGGATTCCTTCTCCAATCTTTCGGGCTAGTTAGGTACGAGAAATAAGGATAATTAATTTATGTTTGATTCAAATATAATTATGAATTAGTTATTTTAGAATTATACTTTTTTTATTTTAGAGTTTTTTTTTCATTATTCAAAATGGATATTTGAAACTTTTTAAATATTTGTCTTTTCATTTATTAAAGTTTTTAAATATTTTCGAGGAGATAAATTAAACTCTATTTGTGACTTCATAAAGGATAATAGTAAAAAGTATGGTTTAAATTATATCTTTAAATGTTTTTGTTCATATATATGCCTTGTCTCACAAAATTAAATTAATATGGAACCGAGAGAATCGTGTTTTTTTATTCCATGTTGGAAATGGGATAATAATTGTAGAATAACTAATCTCAAAATTATTAATCTCAAAATAATTTGCTTTTCAACCAAACAAGCTCTTAGTACTCTCTTTGTTTCATATTATTTATTCACAATACTAAAAACATTTGTTTCATATAGCCTAGTACTACATTAATTTATAAAATCAGACGAGTAGAGTATTGAAAACGCTCCTAAACTTGACGTGCGAATTATTACTTTCATCCTCAAATTATTGACAATGTTAAAAACACCTTCTTATTTGACTGACTAAACTTAAATACACCCTTGATTTGCAACGTGAGTGAAATATACCCTTAAATTCTTGTCAAATTAAGAGGTGTTTTTAATACTTGTAACAAATTGGGGATATATTTTAATTTAATTAGTCAAATAAAAAAATATTTTTAAGATCGTCAATAGTGCAAGGATAAAATCAATAACTTAGATGTTTTCAATACTTCTTCCAAATGAGAATAAATAATTTCTAACAAATGTCACGTGTTCTTGTTTGAATATTCAGCTCAGTGATTAGCGTTCCAATAGTTGGACTTCGATGACTGTTTTTTTTTATCCGGTGTCCAGAGTTCGTGAAACCTAGATTAAATTCAGATCGCACTCTACAGGGCTTATTTGGGGGTGGTGCTCCCGACAGAATTTTTTCCATACCTAGGACTCGAATCCAAAACCTCTAATTAAGGATGAATTAGTCTCATCACTGCATCACTATCCATAATCATCGATGACTGTTACATAAGCCCATGGCCAGCTAGGATTGTTTCAAAAAATGAAAATTCTCTCAAGTAATACTTCTTATTTATGATCTTACATATACTTCTTATATTATATTATTGAGTTTCCAAAATTCAACAATTTTTTTTGTGTGTGTGTGATAATATATCATATAGACTAACTATAATGCATTACATACATTCACAATAAAAAAATAATTTTTTTAAGGGGAATTTTCATAAATAGTTTAGGCTTGAAATTTAATATGGTCAAATAACTATATTTTACATAATTACTTGATATAACCTTGGCTATATGACCTGGAAGGGAGGAAAGAGGCGAGTGAGATCGAGAGAGGGAGGAGAGAGGCGAATTGTATATGTATATTTATCAAATTGTATATGTATATCTGTCAAATAATTGTATATGTGTAACTAATATATATATGTATTTGTATTTCTGGCAAGTGAGATTGGGAGAGGGAGGAGAGAGGCGAATTAGATCGATAGAGGGATGAGAGAGGCGAGCAAGAGAGGGCAGAGAGGGGAATTGTATATGTATATATATCGAATTGACTATGCATATCTATCAAAATAATTGTATATATACAGCTGATATACGTATGTAATTATATATCTGGCAAGAAATTGTAGAGAGAGAGGAGAGAGGCGAAAGAGAGAAAGAGAGGTGAGAGAGAACAGGAACAAAACTCTAACTATACCTATAAATTGTAATTTTTTCAAATTATAGTTGTATAATGTAAATACATATTATATATTTGTCTAGTTATGTTATTTTTCCTTTTTTTTTAATAATAATCTAAAAATAATTAAAAAACGAATAATTAGTGAACTTAAATTATTATATCACGTAGTTTTCCCTTTGGAGGAAACTATAATAAAGAAAAGTTTCTTAACGATATATTGTAAGAATTGAAACAAAAAGAAATCTTAAATTGATGTGAAAAATTCTTTTTTGCAAAAAGTTGAGATTCTCTTTTTTCTGAAGATTCTTCATTAAATAATATAGTTATACGATCAAACCTTGTTATAATAATTTTTTATTAGACAATTTGATTTTTTTCAAAAAATCAATCTTTCATGTTATATTTTACTTCTTTATAACAATATTCTACCTATAACAATAATTATCAAAATGATACATTAGTTATAAAATTACCTCCGGTTGTCATACTCACATATTGTTTAATAATATTTTATAAAAAAAAGTAACATGTATAAAATAAAATACTAATTTTTTAGATGATTATCATTAATGTCATGCCTATAGTAAATTTTAAATACAAATATCTAAAAAGAAAAAATATATATATTTAGATAGTGCTCCTTGGTCATTTTTTTAATTTCACGAATAAAGGCTATTGTTGTTTGACTTTTTTTATATTCATATTCTTTTTATTTATTTGACTAACTTGGTAAATAATCCTATTAATTTTTTGTATGAGCGTCAATAAAAGCACGGTTTCACGTGGAGGCTATTTTTCCAAAATATTTTTAACCAGGTTAAAATTCAAAGAAAAAGTTATGAATATATATCATTTGGCCAATTAGTTTATGAACGTTGTCAAAATATATTATAAATATGTATATTATATGAACATTTAATATTAATTATTAAAGCCATCAAATGAGGTTAATCCATGAGGCTGGCCCAATCCCAACTGTCATTGAAGTAGAATTGGATCTAATTTTTCAAGCTAATTTAGAACTAGAGTTTATAGGTCCGACTCAACTAAGTTTTGATCCTTAAGGCTTGATTGAGGCCGAGTCGGGGTCAGTTCATGGGCACAAATATTATTTAATTTAAATTAAAATAACTAAATTACAATTTATTTTTTTCCACTTTTTCTTTATTTATTTATTTGTCAAAAAAATATTATTTTTCTTTAGTCATAAGATGACTCAAATTCATGATCATTGTTTGTCATATTTGATTTGATAATCTTGTCATTTCTTGTATATTTCAAATTTGAGATTATAATTAAATACTATTAATCATATATATAATGCATATTATGATCATAATTATTATATTTTTGCATATAATTTTGTTAGACATGTTATAAGTTTAATATATTGATGAAATTTTAAGCTTGAATATAAATCGAAAAGAAAAAAATTATAAAAAAAAGAAGAAGAGCTAGCCCTCCCCAACCCGCAGCCCTATTAGGGTTGAGTTGGGTTGGGTTCAAGTTCTTTCAAATGAATGGTCGGTCCATCCCAACTCTTCAAATTCTTTAGCTCGCGAGATTTGGATTGGATGGAATTGAGCTAACCCATTTTGATAACTCTATTAAATATAAATATACATAATATATACGAGAAAATAGCCATTACCATCGATGACGTCACATATCAACTATACCAACTCTGTAATTCCTCTCCAAAGTCACGGCAACACCAATTTTCGGGATGACCACGACAATAAACACCAATTCCAACGGTGGCGGCAGAAGTAAGGGAATGATCCGTGTTATGTGTAGCTATGACAGACACATCATCCCTCGACCTCACGAGTTTATAGGCTGGATTTGTAGATGTTTTAATGGAGGTTTTGTAATAGCTATAATTAAAGTAAAAGAAGAGAGAAGAAAGAAGTAGTAAAAATAATTACAAATTTATTATTTTTATTACGGGCCTGTGGCATGCGTATGTATTACACCACAAGATTCATAACTGATTATGATATTTTAAGGTGAAATTAATTATAATTTTAAATAGTTTGGGAGGCGATAAAATCGCATGAAGATAAAATGTGTAGTTAAGAATCTGACAATAGATTAAAACCTATTTGATTATTTTCTCTAATATATACACATTGCACGTAATTTAGTATTCTAATTGATAAAGTATTTAAAACTCTAATTATACAAATTAAAATTTGAACAATAACATTAAAAAATTTGATAGAGTTAAAATCTGAAATGGCCATCGCTACTGCTTAGGCCTTAGCCCACCCCGTTGGCTATTAATTCAATAATCAATTCACTTCTCCCTACTTTCATGTCCTCATTATATCTAATTCACGGAATTCTAAATAATATTCTGCTGCAAAATATTTTATAAATTAAATTCAATAAAGTATCATTAAAATTTTATGAATTTGTCCTGCTTTATTCATTTCATTTTTATTTACTGATCTCTAGAAATTTAGAATTGGAAGGGTTAAAAATGAAATGAATAAATCAAGACAAATTCATAAAATTCTAATGATACTTTGTTGGATTTAATTTTTTAAAAAATAAATAAAATGCTCATTGAATTAAAATATTTTATCAAAAAATAATTAAATTATCATTTATTATGTAATATGGCCATTAGGCATTCAGCCAACTTTCTTCACTGTTTAGCTTATTAATGTGAATATTTTTGGCCTTTAATTATAGTTAGATCTGAAAACAAAGCATGTTACGTTGTGATTGTGGGAGTCACCTAGGCAGGCATGTATGCCACGCTACATAACCACGTGGAGCAAAAAATAGGGTTGTGTGAAGTGAAATCACTAAAATGCCTTCAGAAGAAGGCATGTTGATACTGTTATCCTTTTTTTGTATTCGATGAATAACAAAAATAGTAAATCAAGAAAAAATTGACGAAAATAGTTGGACAAAATTATAAATGAATTTGATTCTACAGAATATACTGTGTATCTTTAAGAAATTTAATCTCTTTACTGTATCCGAAGTTATTGATTATTACCTCCAGGATAAAACAGATTAACAATCACAGAGTAGCAGTACCTCAAACTCTTGTGATATTCAGCGAACTCAAAAACAACAATGGCGTCACACACAGACTCGAATTTTTGTAAGAAAAAATATGTAGAAAAAGAGAAAAATTTCAATGTTTGAAAATACAGTACGAGTATCCATTTATAGGAAATATTGAGTGTGAATCTGTCTGTTCAGAATAGGCATGGTGTCGTTTGGGAACGATTGTGTAAAGTTGTAGCTGTAGTCGAAGACGAGCCGAGCGATGACGACGACGACATGAGGGGGTCCCCTTTACTTGACTTTTTAAGAGTTAGAGAAAGTGTTTCCTAATATAAGAACACCACCTTTTTTTTTTTTTACCGATGAGGGAGAAATGCACATTTTCTTTTGTCTTTCCATCTTCATTTCTCAATTCACACGTATTATTTAGACCCAACAGATACCACACACCTAACTCTCTCTTCTTATATAGTACAAATACAAAAGTAGAAATTAAGAATATATGGTGTAATATAGGTTATTCAGTTTGGGTGGAGTAAAAATTCTTGTATTTGATTTAGAAAATAGAATTTTTAAAATTTGATTTGCTATAAATGGAAATTATTTTGAGTGAATCATAAATTAAAAGATTCACAATATTGAGATGTAACGGTCTAGCCCGCTAGTGATATTGTTCGCTTTGAGTCTAGGTCCACACGATTTTAAAACGTGTCACTAGTAGGTAAAACTTGTTTACTTATATAAACAACATATCTCCAATGTTTTGCCGATGTGAAACTTTTCATCTTAAGATGAGTTGTTACATACACAACCTCTATGGACTTAGTTGAACTCTGGACCCACATCGACAAGAGTGGTTCTAATACCATCTATAATGACCCAACCGCCAATGACCTTGTCCGCTTTGGGCCTAGGCCTACACGGCTTTAAACGCATCACTAGTAGGTAAGACTTATTTACTTATACCCAACCTTTCTCATATATTTTGCCGATGGGACTTCTCATCTTAAGACTTAAGAGGGGTTATTACACGAGAGAAGCTCATATCTAAAATTTGAGTTAATATCTCAAAAGATCACTCAAATTTTAAAAAATTTCTAGTAAAGTAATTGAACTTCGTTTTATATCAATAAGATCACTCACTTAAGCTTTTGTATCAGTGAAATCACTCAATTAAATTTATCAATAAAGAATTATGATATGACAAAATAAATTATTTTTTATATCATATTCATGATTAATATAATAAACAAATGATTCAAATTACTACTTCATTACCGAATAATATAAAATTCAATTTAAAGGATAAATTTGTGTATGACGCGGTTTATTTTATAAATTATCAATAAGACTTTATTTTGAAGTCAGCTTAATTAATATCCAACATATATTATAATAATGTTCCTTGAACTCAAAATAACTTTTTAATTATACAATATTATAAAATTCAAGATGAAAGATAAATTTATGCATTTCGCCGTTCATTTTTATAAATTATTGATAAAACATTATCTCAAAGTTAGCTTAAATTAACTTTCTACATATTTATTTATACTAAAATTTAAAAACAGTTTAGAGGAGATTTATAAGGCTGTTATCTTTTAACAAAAATAGAAGATAAGGAATTAAGAAAAGAAAAGAGGGCACAAGTGCTGGAACCAATAAGGAACTGCCAAGTGTTACTCAATTATTTAAGGGAAAGTTAGATACTCCCTCCGTCCCAATTTATCTGTCATTATAAAGTTTGACACAATTCTTAAGAAAATATTAATTAGTAGTGCCTTCACTTCATTACTGTAACTGTTTAATTAAAGGGTAATGCTATTTGGCCACAAATTTAGCCCAAAATTTGGCCACAATAATAAAATAGTATGTTCACATTATAAAGTAGTTTTTTTTTTTGGATATTTTTGCCCTTTGTCTTGAAAGTTGAATATGTTTTTTAATTATGTTTTTATAGCATGGGAAATAAACACATTTATAACAATATTAAATTATAACAAATATCTAAGTAGTGGACTAGTGGTAATAACCATGTATTTTTCTGCTCTTTCGTAAAGTTGAAATATATTACAACAGTTAACCACAAAAAAAAATTCTCCTAATGATTTAATTTATTTTTTATTATAAATTTTCACCTTTTTACTTTTAATTTTTGTTGGCCAAATCTTGTTATATTTTTTCGCTAATGAAGGTGAAAATTTAAATTAATATTGTACTTATTATTATTAAAATAAATTTCGCATAAAAGTATATTTGACCCTTCTTTCCAAGTTTAAAGATAAAATTGAAATATGTCATTTAATCTAAAAATTATTAT
>JBCEWC010003793.1:0-29121 GCA_038996855.1 Solanum aculeatissimum
TGGACACACTTAGCTCCTGGGCTTCAACCGTTCATCCACCAGCTTACTGTCACACTTAACGATCATCAGTAACGGACTGTGTAATGGTACACGATCCGTCCAACCGTCCGTCTGGATTGGCTTGGATTTTTTCTCGCGTGTGCACTCTGGTCGAGATTTTGTGATGTTTAAAGATGCCAAAGACGGTTCGTCAATCCTCCAACGGCCCGTCACACAATCCGTTTATGTCCACTTAACCTCAAATCACTGACACTTCAACGGCTGACATTCTGTCACGTTTAACGAGCAGGTACACGGCCCGTTAACAGGTACACGGGCCGTCACTCCTTCCGTGAGTTCTGACTTTGCCTATTTTTCTCTCATTTTAGCACTGATGCTCTCTTCCACCCCTCACGGTCAGTTCCACAGCCCGTTAAAGGGTACACGGTCCGTGAGTTCTGACCGTTTGAGATAAAGTTTGCCTAATTTTTTGGCTTTTCCTTCACGGATCCATGGTTTTCGTGCCTTGCCTGATTTTCCTGAAAAATGCACTTATAAAACATTAAACGCAACAATTTGCTTGAGAGTTTGCAAAGATTTCACTTAGAAAAGCGTCAAATGATGAGCATTTTCGTGACTCATCAACATCCTCAACTTAAAATCCTTGCTTGTCCTCAAGCAATAGCACATGAACATAAATTCCCAATAGGTCACATGCAACAATCCTTCCGTTAGTCAGAATCACATTTTACACTTTACTTTCACATGAACACACACCCTAATGGACTTTCACAACTCTAGCTAAGCATCACACTATGTTCTATAAAATGGGCTAATGTCCTTTTGCTCAAGAAAAGAAAAAAATCAAAACTAAAAATAGCGAAAACATAAAAGATGATGATTGAATTGATCGATGTTAGATTGTAAAGGAGGAAAAAAAAGTCTAACAAAAACTTGAAATTAAGGTAATTGATTTGAAGAATCTCAAACTGAAAATTGAATTAGGCTTCACGGAAGAGCCGATGAAAGACAAAGATGACTGGTCTTTGCTCTAATACCATACTAGAATTCAAAATATACATAGAGAAGAACTAAGAATCTACCATTAATGGTGGATTCTAGAGCTCACTAAACTTAGCACCAGAAAGAATCAATTAAGAGAAGATATTTCTCATTTATGAATTATATATGAAAATTAAGTCGAGAAAATTGAATACATTATAGTACTTATAGAAGATAAGAAGAAAATATTTAACCGGTCTACTTCTAATAATTGGTGACAACAAGCTTAATAGAAGCCCAACTAACTAACTTTGTGAACTAACTATTTAAATAATGCATACCTATACATAGACAATAATTAATCTCAATGGTCACTTTTACGTATCAAGAAAAGACAAATATATTTTTTCTTATATTAATTACTTATTTTTTAAATTATTTTTCATCACTTAATACTAAACTCCAACTAATATTAATATTATGGTAAAATCCTCATATGATTCATTTTTTCATAAGAGACTTGTAAAGTTCAAAGTAAATAAGTAAAAGTGAATGAAGGAGTAAATAGTTTATCCAACACTAGTGTACAAGAATGCAATTTCAAAAGTATATACTCTCTCTAACTCATTCAAAGTGAATTGTCGAGACTTTTTTCATGGTTCAAAATAAATGAATGCTTCAAAATTGAAGAAAATTGTATAGACCTTTTTTTTATAATGAGATTCTTAAATATTTTACATTTTCTAGGAGAATAATTTGGGAATAATAAAAAAACTAATAGTGAAAAGCAATATTTCATTTTTATCCATAGATATTTTTTTTAAGGAGTGTAATATACCTCACTAATTCACTTAATATGGACTAAGGGAATAGGTTGGTCTTTTAAAATTCTCATAAGAATTCTTAATTATGTAATGCATATATGAGAAATCTTTACATTTTTCAAAATTAATCTTTCATATTTCCCATGAGGGTATGATCTCATTCCAAGGTACTTCCTCTGTCTCATTTTGATTGAATTTGTGAGTTAATGCACACATATTAAGAAAAATATTCAAAGACAAATTGACATTATACTATCCACTATTGCCCTTTGTAAAATCATAAATATGTAGTATAATTCATCTCCTAGAAAATATAAAAGTTCAATAAATGAGAGGGCAAATATGATTTTTAAAAAAAATATTAACCTTGAACTTTGTACAATTCAAATATTTTGAACATTGAAAAAAATCTCAAAAATTCAATTAATTTGGGACGGAGGGAGTAGCTCTTAAGATCTCATTGTGTTATCGTTTGCCGCGTTTTAATGTGTTAGAATTGAAATTGATAAAGTTGATGAAGATCACTCAAGCTCTTGTTACAATGAAGCTTTGCAGTCAACTTAAAATCAGAGAAAAACATAATCAGTTGTTCCATTCTCAAGTAGTCCACACTTCAAGTTGCCCCCAACAGATGAAATTTTCATAGCCTTTGAATCAAGCAATATCAGTTTTAATCCTTACCATCCAAGCTCATTTAGAAGAGCTAATTTGGACAAACAAGAAAGGGCCATGTGGAAGCAGAAATGAGGCAACAAATATTCCAAATTTTCCTTGTCAGATTTATTCAAATTTTGTACAGAATGGTACATTCATAGTTGTCCAAAATTGGATTGTAGTGGTAGCCAATCATATTTCATACACATAGGAATTCTTTTGTTTCCTTCTCTTTAGGTATTTTATATATATACATCACAACTGAATGAATATAAAAAAAACTTTTCCATTCTTAGTCTTTGATTTTATACATGGTATCAGAGCAATCTTGAGAATTTTTAGTCTCTTTGTTGCCTCTTCTTCCCTTTCTTTATCCATACTCGCCATTTGTCAGTTCAACAATGGTGACAACAACAGATCTCACTTCTGGTAGGTCTACAACCACCTGAAATACCACTAACTCTGGAACTGACCACACCCATCCTTTCTATCTCCATGCTTCACATTCTCCAGGAATAAATCATGTTAACTCACCCTTTAATGGGAAAGGTTATGGTGGATGGAGGAGATCAATGTTGATAGCTCTTTCAGCAAAAAATAAAGTTGGGTTCATTGATGGTACTCACAAAGAACTAGCTTCAGAATCACCAGATTTCAAGCTCTTGAACAGATGCAATGATACGATTCTGTCATGGCTGCTCAACTCTCTTTCAAAAGAGATAGCTGACAGTGTTATCTACTCCAAGACAACAAAGGATCTATGGAAAGAACTTGAGGACAGATTTGGCCAGTCCAATGGAGCACAACTCTATCACTTGCAGAAGGAGTTAAGTGACTTGGTGCAATGTTCAAATGACATTTTTGGCTATTTCTCAAAGATCAAAAGCCTCTGGGACGAGCTTGATGCTTTGAATAGTTTTGTTAACTATTTGTGTGACTGCTAATGTGGTGGAAAAGGAAAAATGGCTAAGTCTATTCAAGATGAGAGACTAATCCAATTTCTGATGGGTTTGAATGATATCTATGTTGCTGAAAAGAGTAACATATTGATGCTCTCACCTTTACTCTCGGTGAATCATGCCTACTCACTCCTAATACAAGATGAAAAGCAAAGGGAAGTGTATATGAGCACACACTATCCAGGAAACTCTGCTTCTTTCTTGGCTACAAATCAGAACACTCTTGGTTACAGATCTGGATACTATGAGTCTAAGGGAAAGAAAACCACTGTGATCTGTTCTCATTGTAAGAAACCTGGGCATTCTGTGGATAAATGCTATAAGATAATAGGTTTTCCTAGTGATCCCAAGTTTACCAAGACAAAGAGGTTCCAGGGAAGTGTGAAGAGCAATGCTGCTTACATAGAAGAAACACAAGGACAAAGTGAAGCACATTTTAATGGAGAAGGACAAGGGCAACATTTCAACCAGGATTAATATTCACAGCTGATTCAAATGCTTCAGAATGTGAAGATGAATCAATCAGAAGGTTCAACTTGTGATGCTTCAACCAATGCAGTGACATGTATTGGTAAGGTTTTCAATAAAGCACTTTATGAAGTTATTCATTTCAATCAAAGAACCTGAATATTGGATTCAGGTGCTACTCAACAAATGTGTTTTGATTCAAAGATCTTCTTAGAGCTTAGTACTCTTAAAACTCCTATATTTGTTGATCTTCCTAATTCTCATAGGGTCAAGGTTACTCAAGTTGGAACTGTCCTTTTACATAGTGAACTCATTTTGAAAGATGTCTTATTTGTTCCATGTTTCAAATATAACCTCATTTCAGTCTATAAGATGTGTAAATAGTTAAGTTGCTTACTCGTTTTTTCCTCTTTTGGTTGCTTCTTGCAGGGCCTTTCAATGAAGAGGCCTCCGAAATTTGGTGAAGCAAGAGCAGGACTATACCTCCTAAAGTCAAGTTTCCAGTACCTTAAGAGTTTTGTCAGCACATCAATTAATTTGTGCAATCAAGAAAAATCTAGTTGTCTTTCTGTTTCAAGCACTTTTTCAATTCCTGTAAAGAATGCTTCTGATGTAAGGTTGTAGCACTTTAGATTGGGGCATATGCCATTTCAATCAATAAAGAATATTTGTCCAGTTCTTGTTTCTCCTCTTTATTTTGATTCTGATTGCAATATTTGTCCCTCAGCTAGACAATCCAAGTTACCTTTTCAATCTAGTAATATTAGTTCTAAGAAGATCTTTGAGTTAATCCAGATTGACACTTGGGGGCCATATACAACTCCTTCGCATGATGGATACAAATATTTTTTAACTATAGTGGATGACTACAGTAGAGCAACTTGGACTTATCTTCTAAAAACAAAAAGTAATGTCTGGACTATCTTAAAGTATTTTTTGGTGATGATTGAAAGACAATTCAATGTCAAAGTTAAGATGATCAGGTCAGACAATACATTGGAATTGGGTGGGAGTAACCTATCAGCTGATTTTTTTGCTTCACAAGGAATTGTTCATCAAACCCCTTTTGTTCATACTTCACAACAAAATGGTGTTGTGGAGAGAAAACACAGGCATCTTCTCGAGGTATCAAGGGCACTACTTCATAAATCCAAATTGGCTATTTCATGCTGGAGAGAGTGTGTCCAAACTGCTACATACCTCATAAATAGATACCCCTCTAAAGTCCTTAAAAATAGAACTCCCTATGAGCTTCTATTTGGAAGTCCTCCTAATTACTCCCATCTTAGGAGCTTTGGTTGTCTATGCTATGCTAGTACTGTTTCACACAATAGGGGAAAGTTTGAACCTAGAGCCATTCCATGTGTCTTCATAGGCTATCCTTGTGGGAAAAAAAGGATATAGACTACTTCTTTAGGATACTAGAAAGATAATAATTTCCAGGAATGTCAGGTTTCATGAAAATATCTACCCCTTTCTCCGCCATCTCAAGTTCACAATCTTCATTCTCAACTTCTATATTTACCACTGATCATTCTACCTCACAAACTGACTTTCTACCAAACACTGAACCATATCCTTTTTCACCTCAAAATCATGCACCTGTAAGTATGAATGGAGTACCTAATACATCAAACTTAGAAACAAATATTGAATCACAACATGTTGCTACCAGGAACTCAAAAGAACTTGATACTATGACTTTGCATGAGACACAAGACACTTCACCTTCCATAGCCACACAAAGGAAGTCAGAAAGAACACACAAAAAACCAGCCTACCTAGAAGAGTATGTCTGCAATGCAGTTGTCTTGACAGATTTAATCAATACTTGTTTCAATCAGCCTATTGTACCCAAAAGCTATTCTTTCACTGGCTTGTCCACAACAAACCAACAAGTCTTGAACTCTATTTAAAACATCATAAAACCAACTTCTTATGCCTAGGCAGAGTTACATTCGGGATGAAAATTGGCAATGAAAGATGAAATTAGAGCACTGATTGAGAATCAAACTTGGGACGTCATGGAATTACCAAAAGGAAGGAAAGCACTACTATGTAAATGGGTTTACAAAATCAAGCATAATTCTGATGGAAGTATAAAGAGGCTGAAAACAAGATTGGTGATTAGAGGGGATATTCAAAAGGAAGGAATTGATTTTAATGAAACGTTTTCACCTGTTGTCAAAATGACAACTATTCGGTATTTATTGACTATATCAGTGAAGCAAGGATGAAATATTTCACAATAGACGTCAATAATGCATTTTTGCATGGAGAAATTGATGAGGAGGTTTTCATGAAGTTTCCAGTAGGCATGCAATCACCTAGTTCCCAGCATGTTTGCAAACTCAAGAAGTCTTTATATGGACTTAGACAAGCATCAAGGAAATGGTACTCAAAATTGGCAGAAGCTTTGAATTCCAAAGGTTTTTGCTCATCACTCAATGACTACTCACTTTCTTCAAGAAATAAGGATCTAATATCTCTATCCTAGTTGTGTATGTAGATGATATTATTCTAATAGGAAATAATCAAGCAAAACTAGTGCAGCTAAAAGAGTTCTTGCATTCAGAATGTAAGCTCAAGGATTTGGGAGATTTACACTACTTTTTGGGACTTGAAATCCTTAGGGAGCCAACAGGAATAATAGTCGGTCAAAGAAAGTTTACTCTAGAGCTATTAAATGAGTTCAATTGTGATCATTTACCTCTAGTATCTTCTCCACTTGATCCATCTTCAAAATTGGATTTTTCCACTGGTGATTTGTTGATTGATCCAACTTCCTATCGAAGACTCCTTGGAAAATTGAATTATCTAACCACACTAGGCTAGATCTCTCTTTCGTAGTTCAACATCTCAGTCAGTACATGCAGCAACCAAGAGGACCTCATTTTACTGCTGCGTTAAGAGTCCTCTTATATCTAAAGTCAAATCCAAGCCAAGGCCTTTTCCTATCTGTTGATCCTTCATTCAAATTACTTGCTTTTTGCGATGCAGGTTGGGGTTCTTGCCTCAACACCCGTAGATCAATCAGTGGATTCTTCATCAGTTTGGGAGGATCCCCAATCTCATAAAAATCGAAAAAGCAAGCATCAATTTCTCTATCGTCTGCTGAGGCAGAGTATAGATCTATGAGAAGAGTGGTTTCAGAGATTACTTGGCTCACTCGTTTGCTCACAGATCTTGGAGCTACTCCTTCAGTTCCGATTTCACTTCACTCTAATAGCCTAGCTGCAATCCATATTGCTCGAAATCCCTTTTTCACGAACGAACCAAATATGTAGAAATTGATTGCCATTTTGTTCGGCAATAATTTCTTTCCGGTTTAATTTCTCTTCAATTTGTCCCCTCTTCCTCTAAGCTTGCAGACTTGTTCACTAAACTTTTATCGGGACCATCTCATAATTCAATTCTCGGCAAGTTGGGTCTCGCTTCACTCCCCTCTAACTTGAAGGGGGTGTTAGAATTGAAATTGATAAAGTTGATGAAGATCACTCAAGCACTTGTTACAATGAAGCTTTGCAATCAACTGAAAATCAGAGACAAACATAATCAGTTGTTCCATTCTCAAGTAGTGCACACTTCAAGTTGCCCCTAACAGAAGTTTCACAACCTTTGGATCAAGCAATATCAGTTTTAATCCTGACCATCCAAGCTCATTTAGAAGAGCTGATTTGGACAAATAAGAAAGGGCCATGTGGAAGAAGAAATAAGGCAACAAATATTTCAAATTTTCCTTGACAGATTTATTCAAATTTTGTACAGAATGGTACATTCATAGCTGTCCAAAATTGAATTGTAGTGGTAGCCAATCAGATTTCATACACGTACAGGAATTCTTTTGTTTCCTTCTCTTTAGGTATTTTGTATATATATATCACAACTAAATGAATAGAAAAAAAAACTTTTCCATTCTTAGTCTCTGATTTTCTACATAATGGACGACAAGTTGAGATCACAGAAATTCACATTTGAATTTTGGAAGTCAATAATGTTTTTACGTATATATTATGATTTAAGTAATTTTAAATAGTTTTCAAATATAAATTATAATATTTGATATTGAAAATGATAGATACACGTGGGGTGTGAAGAGTATTTGGGTCAAAATTCAAAGGTAGGTGACTCGTTTTGGTACACAGAATGCATTAAACCATTCATTCACAAATACAGTTACTAAACTTAAGGAGTGACTCAAGCAACTTCCTTCGCTCTACCATTACACAAAATGAGTGGAGAGAGATAGACAAAGAATCACCAAAAACACAAGTTATGAAAATGATATCAAATGTGGTGCATGTCGAAGAGCATTGACTCTAATAAAGGGGAATAAAAAAAAGTTTAAAAAAAAAGAAAAGAGAGAGGCAGAATAGTAGAGGAGTTGAATTGATCATCACCCCATTTGTTTCCATAACCAATAACAATTATAATTTATTATAATAATAATGGCACAAATGCAACCTGAGAAAGTTGCTTCTAGTGTCAAAGAAGATCAATTTGTTGATCATAATGGTGCAGGCTCTTTCAAGTTCAATGTTCAAGCCCCTGCCTTTGTGCCAAGAAAATCACATGCCACCACAATCCCTATTTCAGGAGGATATTTTTACCCATGCAATTTTCAATTTCTTAATAAAACAATATATGGGGGTCATCAAGACATTACAAACTCCCTTATTCAAGAACCAACTTTTGTTTCATCCTTATCTCAAAAGGATATCCTTCCTGAAGACCTTAGGCTAAAAGTCATCAAACAGGTCATTCTTTTTCCCTCTATTCTTTTACGAATTAAAGTGGTGTTTTCATCAGCTCTTACCTTTCACCATTAGTGTATATAATTTTGTCTTCTTGGGATTTGAATCTGGATTCACAATAGGGGTGTGTTTGGAGTGGAGGACATCTTTGATTGGACAAAAATTTTGAAAAGACATTTCTCTAGGAAATTAACTTCATTACAAATGGGGAAAATAACTTCTTTAATGGAGATAGGAGAAACAAGTTTTATTAGTCACATTATATGTTTATTATGATTTGTATCCTCCAATCCAATCTAACATCCACTACCCCTACACCTTGACCATCCCACCTAGAGGCCCCACACCCCACCCCCTCCCAGCCCTATAATTTTTTGATATAAATGCTACTGATATAACATTTCTTTTTTGCTTATCAAATACTAAAAAATAGGAATAACTACACAAAATAGACCTAATATAAAATTATTTATCCTTAATAAATCCAACTCAAACTATTTATCCTTAATGACCCATGCCAAAATTATTTATCCTCTTACCCCACTTTTTCCTTTTTATTTTGTCCATGACATCGTGCTGACGTCAGTAGGACATCAACATGATGTCAATATGAATATTATGAAATAATCCTCTGTGATACTCCGACGGGTGTGTGTGTGTATATATATATAGTGAGAGAGAGAGAATGAGCCCAATCATCTGTGATACTCTGGCGGTATATTGATACCCTATTGGTATCATATATGATTACATTTTTTTTAAAAATAAATAAGAAACAATTAAAGAAATGATTAAAGTCTAAATTAGTAGAAAATATATTCGGTGTGGTACTCTATCGATATATTGATACCATATTAGTATCGTATAAGACTGAAGCTTAATTCTCTATGATATTCCATCGGTATATTAATACCCTATCAGTATCATATAGTTTTGAACTCTTTTAAAGAAATAGAATGATTGAGAGAAAATTATTTATTAAACTCTAAATTAGTAGAAAAATATATTCTTATGATACTCCAATCGGTATATTGATACCATATCGGTATCATATAGTTTTGAGCTCTTTTTTAATAACTAAAATAATTAAGAGAAAATTACTAAAGTCACAAACTTATTTATTAAATTCTAAAAGAGTAAAAATATATTCTTTGTGATACTTTGTCGGTATATTGATACCATATCAATATAAAATAGAATTGAGTTTAATCTTCTGTGATACCCTGTCGGTATATTGATACCCTATTGGTATATCATATAAGGTGCACACTGACGTCATCGCACGAATTTTAATATTAGGGGGTATAAATACAAAAGGGTATATGGATGTAAATAGTTTGCTTCAAAGAAATAAAAAAAGTAAGAAAAGAAAAATATTCTCCTTCATGCAAAACTTCTTAATTTAAAAATCCCAATTTACGTCCTAATTGAACATGTTTGATTCAAATGGAACAATAGGAAAATAAGTTTATAATTGAACATGAATAGTGAGATTCTGCTCTTATTTTTGCATCTGAAAGCTGATGTACAGTTTACATGTTTGAAAGGTTGAATACCAACTTAGTGACATGAGCTTGCTCGCGAATGAGAGCTTGTTGAAACAAATGAACAAGGACCCTGAAGGTTTTGGTTAGTACGCTATTCATATATGTCTGCATATTAGTTTCTCAATTTCTTGAAAAATTATGTGTTGTACTACTACTACTGCTGCAGTTCCCATTTCTTCTGTTTCGGCTACAAAGAAAATCAAGTCACTCATCACCAACAACCAATTAACGCTTTCTCATGCCCTCCTGTCCTCTACAAAACTGGTAACTTTTGGATTTAAGTTGCAGTGTTTTAACTTCCTTTATTAATTAACGACTAAGATTTTCTGTATTCTTAAGATTGTAAGCGATGATGGCAAGAGGGTGAAACGAAAAATCCCATTTACTGACAAGGATAAAGAGGAATTGATGGTATACTTGCTTTACTCATAGATCCATAGTCTATGGTTTTGATTAAATTTCATAATACTGATACTACTCCTATCGTTCCCTTTCTTCAGTTACGCACTGTGGTGGCTGAGAATTTGCCCGATGATCACTCTCATCACAACATTGAGAAAATTTTTAATGTGGCTGGAAGGTGACAATGATGATGTTCTAAATTTTATGTTTTCTATATGTATCTGTGGAGAACTGACACACTATGTGTTCCTATTTTAGTGTCAAAACCATCCGAGTATGCCATCCTCAAGATCCTAACACACGAACTAGAGGAGACTTGGGCATCAGCAGTAAGGTATTAAGTACTAATTAACAGAATCGTTGTGTTTCAGAAAAAAACACATTTCCCCTTTAGATAGGTATCTAATGCCTTGTGTTTTATTGTCTTATTGCTTTAAAGCTTCATGCACTGATAGAGTTTGAGCATCCAGAAGCCGCTGAGAAAGCAGTATGCTTTTATTTTTGTGCTTCCTTTGAAGTTCTTTTTGTTAACCTCATTTGGATCATCTAAAACTATTATTTTTGTTAACCCAATCAGGCAGAGAAGCTAAATGATGAGAGGAACTGGAGAAAGGGCCTTCGTGTGAGGCTGTTGCTCAGACGTTCAGTAAGTATCTGGCTATTGTTTTTCCATTCACGACAACTTATTTGATCTGAATATGTTTGATTCATTCAGAATCTTATGGTATAAAAAATGGTTGTTGCAGCCAAAGTCAGTTCTAAAGAGCAGGAAGTCAGCATTTGAGGGATGTTTAGATGATGAAGATTGGTTGAGTTCTGAATTGGTGGATGACTCATATCATGTTTCGAATCAATCAGAAATAGTGGATACCAATGTAAGTATCATAACATGGTCATGATCACTATATCAAATATACAATCTTTCAAATTTCTGTGGATTCATCCATCTTAGGTTGAAGAGACTTTAGCTGCTGCGCCAACAAAGAAAACATGGGGTAAAGGACGTGGAAAAGGTACACGACAAAGAAATCAAATGTACAGCGGACGTGGGCTTCTTTCCTCATCACCACAAAGCAGCAACACGTACGAAGCACCAATGAAACAAGCTACAAAAGGGCCTAGAATGCCAGATGGAACAAGAGGTTTCACTATGGGAAGAGGGAAGCCCCTCATGATGAGGAGTATTAATCTTCACACTGGAGTACATGTTGTATAAATGGAAGATGATCAATTTTTGCCCCTGTTTACTACTACTCGGTATTCACTTGCAGGTAGTCCATGGAAGTCTATACTCCAATTCTTTTTGTTCTTCACTCAATTTTTTCTAGAACTAAGATACAAAAGTATGTATAGTCGTAAGTAACAAAGGCTATGGCTTCCTTGAGTCTTACCAATTTTGTTTTGTAAATTTCTCTTTTTTGCCAAAAATTATCATTATCATGGGGAATAATACCACTGAGTTTAAGATTCTGCCTCTCATTCAGTGCTCAGCAGGGTGCATTATTAGTTTTAATAATATTTGTTTGCTCCAGATTAACACATTTCTTGCAAAATGTGGAGATTATTTGTTGCATATGCTAGTCAAAAACACACAATTGGAGGCCTAAATTCAATTTTAGTTAGAGGTTTAAATTTTTTCTATGCAAATTATTCTTATAAATCATGTTCTTCTACCTAAGATTTTATCAGTTCAATGTTGAAAAACATTCTTTATCGTTTCTTTATCATTATTATACGAATTGTTAATATTATTTTATAAATAATAAGTTGACAATTTTTAGATACAAATAAGAGTTAGAACCATACAATTTGATTTAAGAAATCAATAAATTGGTATATCCCACTTTAATATTGTAAGTATTAAAATTTTATTGGAATTAAATCCATAAATTAATTTGGACTATATTAAATTTAAGAAAATAATTCAAATAATGTGGCAATCCAAATCAAATTAAATGGGCCATTAAAATCACGTCACATGTCAAATTTATGTGGCAATCCAAACCAAATTAAATGAGCCATTAAAATCACACCATGTGTCAAATTTATGTGGTGATCTAAATCAAGTTAAATGAACCACTAAAATAATGACACGTGTATATGTGACATGTTCTGACCAATTAAATTAAAGTTTTCCACCAAGAAATGTGATTGGTCAATTCAAACTGACCAATCAGATCACACAAGTACTCCATTCACTACAACTATAAATAGGAGTCTCATTATTCAACAAAAAAGAGGTTTTGGGAAGAATAAGAAGGAAGAAGAGAGCTCGTGGATCAAAGATTACAAATTCTTTACAACTTACAAGTTCAAGCAATCAAGTTCAAGATCAAGAACCAAGAAAAATTAAGAAGTTCAAGATCAAAATACTTGCTTACACTAATTATTCGTCATAACCATACAAGGGTTCGTGACGGATAATTCAAGTTCAAGTTCGATAATAATATTCAAGATCAAGTTACTCACACCCTTGAATCTAATTCGAGTTCAACACAACTTTTTTTTACTTGGAGAATCAGAGGATTGCTATAGAGATTGTAATACCCACTACATTTTGAAATTCAACATAATATATTTGCTACTCCAATTTTTCCTGTCTTGATTATTTATTTTTCTCGACTCAAAAATTTGTTGCGTACAAATTTTGGCACGCCCAGTGGGACACTCTCTAACTCTCACCTCTTTACATCAATCATCAAATTTCAAGAACGCTAATATGACATCTAAGAAGTTTGACTCCAAATCTTTTGTTACTAAGACTACTGATTCTAAGTTTTCCTCTGAGGTGGAAAACATACTAGATGATACCATGGAAAGTTTGGGACCCATCACCAGGAACAAAGCAAATTAAATTTTCTAAGACAACAAATATTTCAAGTGTCGTCCGCATCAGTTCCTATTGTGAGCCTTCCATCTTCAAAGGGGGAAAGATTCATTCCGAATGAACTGAAAGAAGGAGAAAATATAACAGAGATCATCGAAAAGACATTGGCTCGGCTCAGTCCATTTAAGACAAAGGATCATACTGATCACGAAGATGATATTTTGATCACTAAATCTGCTCTAGTCATTCCTCGTAATTTGTTCCAATCAAATTTTAGTTTGAGAGAAAATCCATGTTTCACTCCTTCATCCTTAATGGTCATCCAAGCAATGGTGACTGGCACTTCGACTGTTGAAGAACAATTGGAAAGTTTGACAAAGGTAATTGAAGGCCTGACGAAATATGTACAAGATCAAGATAGTCGAATCATCAAGCTGGCGGATAGAGTTGAAAACATTAGGGAAGGGGATTCAAGTCATGCACCTGGAAAATATCCCATGGTACAAGAAAGGAAAAGCCATCTATGAAGCAAATACATATTGGTGATGAACTACAAGTATCTGCCGGGGGGGATTCACATCCATCAACTGAAGGACTTCATCATAGGGACTATCAAGGATAAGTATGATGTTTCTTTAAAATCTTCATTTACCTATTCCAAGCCATACACATCAAGAATAGATATTTTGACGATGCCTGCAGGTTACCAACCTCCTAAGTTTCAATAATTTGATGGAAAGGGAAATCTAAAGCAACAGATTGCACACTTTGTTAAAACTTGTAATAATGTTAGAACATATAGAGACTATCTGGTTGAAAAATTTGTGCGCTCCTTGCAAGGAAATGCCTTTGATTGGTATATAGATCTAGAGACTGGTTCCATTGATAGTTGGGAGCAACTTGAACATGAATTCCTTAATCATTTTTATAACACAAGATGCACCGTGAGCATGGTGAAACTCACGAACACACGTCAAAGAAAGGATGAACATGTTATCGAGTTTATGAATTGATGGAGGAATGCGAGCCTCAATTGCAAGGATAGACTTAGTGAGTCTTCGGGAATAGAAATGTGTATTCAAGGAATACATTGGGGACTTCGTTATATCCAGCGAGGTATCAAACCTAAGTCATTTGAGGAACTAGCTACATGTTCTCATGATATGGAGTTGAGCATGTCCTCAAGTGGAAATGAAGGACCACCTTTTTTTGAGCCTCGCAAGGGAAAAAACACAATAGAGGTGAAGAAAGAGGCAAGTTTGCATCTAAGTCTGAAAATAAAGAGTCAATGAATGTTAATATCGCATCGCTGAAAGTTACCACAAAGCTAAACAAAAGGCAAAGTGTGAAGACTATAACTTTTCAGGATAATGCGAGTAAAAAGCTAACTTTGAAGGAGATGCAAGCAAAAGAGTATCCATTCTTAGACTCAGATGTTCTAATAATTTTTGAAGAGCTTTTGGCATTGAAACTCTTTGAGTTACCTGAAATGAAATGTCCAGATGAAGCTGGGAAGACTAATGATCCAAATTACTGTAAATATCATTGTTTGGTAGGCCATCCTATTGAAAAGTATTTTATTTTTTTTAAAAATATTATAGACTTGGCTCGAGAAGAAAAGATATTACTTGAAGATGAGAAAGTGAGTTTGAATCAAATCTACATCACTTTTGTCTCATTTGATCCTATAGTTCTTTGCAACTTTGTGGAAGTATGTAATTGTGGAGATGTCCTAGCCACAGTACCACCAATGATGATCAAATTTGGTGACTTCGAATCAATTGATGTTAGTATGTCATCATTCTTCCCTTTGATGAATGAAATAATAGTGGAATAAAAATCTCTAGTGGAAAACCAATCTGGTGATGATCATACTGATGATGAAGGATAGAGTTTGGTAACACGATGAAGACTCTACGAAATGAGTTTACAAAGAGAGCCAAGTAAGAAAGTTACAAAAGGAAAGATGAAAAAGCTACCCAAAATTCATAGGGTAAAGAAGAATGTGAATAAATCAAGGGTCGAGGAGAATTATTACCAAAAACCACGTTCTCCAGTGACATTAGAGGAACTTCTGCCGAGCTGGTTCCATAAAATGATTTCTCATTGTGGTCCCAAGGCCCCATGTTGTAACATTGATGAGGAAGAGATAGTAGGGGAAGATTCACCACTATTGTTACTCTCATCACGTGAAGATCCCATCAAGTCTTTTTCTAAAGAAGTGGACACAACCAATACGAAGTTAACATTCACTGCGATGATCTTTTGTCGGGGGAAACATTACACAACTTTCCCTTATATAGGGTGGGTTTTGTGCGTGGGAATAAAGTAAATAGAATTATAGTGGATGATGGGTCTGGAGTCAATATCCTCCCTATTCGAATTGTGAAAGAACTTGGAATCTCGATGGATGAACTATCTAAAAGTCATCTGATGATTCACGAATTCAACCAAGGGGGGAAAAGAGCCATTAGTGCTATCAAGTTAGATATAATGATGGGAGATATAAGTTTTGAGTGCATGGATGCATGTCATTGACTCGAAGACTTCATATAATATATTGTTAGAAAGGTCGTGGATACATGAGAATAAGGTTGTGCCATGCACCTACCATCAATGCTTTAAATACTTTAAGGATGGGGTGGAAAAGAAGGTAGTGACTGATGATGAACCTTTTACTGGGGCAGAAACACATTTTGTAGATGCTAAATTCTACTTAAACAATCATGCTTTAAAGGAAGTCAAAATTGCCAACACAATACCAAAGATTAATATCCCAAAAAAGGTCAGGGTAGCAACTGAGAAGGCAAAGGTCATGGTGGAGAAAGATCAAGATATGAGGAAACTACCCAAAATAGATGAAGCATCTTCAAGTAGGGAAGTGGCTAAAACTCTTTGTTACGTCCCAAAGGCAAATAAGATTAAAGTTCAACCATCTGAGTTGCAGAGGGAGGGACTGACGTTTCCTATCAAAAAGATGGATACAATCAAGCCACCTTCAAAAGTGATAGAAGGATTTGTCAAACCATCAGACCATAGTTCCTATGAAGAACTTCCTAAAAACCACACGAATGAGGGTTTTAACCCAAATGCTTTTAAATTATTGGTAAAAGCAGGGTACAATCCCAAAAAAGCTTGTAAACGAGCGAAGGTTCCAAATAAAGTTATGGAAAAGGGAAATCATGTTCTAAATCGTACTCAAAGAATGATGTTAGAAAGAGGGTAAGCTATCAAGCATTCTCATGAAGTCTTGGGTTACAAAAAACCATCACTTGTCCGAATCTCTATAAGGAGAATGAGCATCAATTACATTACCTCTATAGAAGAATATGTGATATCTGACAAAAGGTCTTTTGTGTTTGATCGACTCACAGACCTTATTACTAATACTTCTGTATTTGATCGACTTGTTAAATCAACTCAAAGAACTTCAGTGTTTAATTGTTTGGGTCCAACAAAAAAAGAATACAAATGCAAAGGGAATTATGGAAGAAGAGGAGAACACATTCACTCTCAAGAGCATAATCTACCTAAAATTTGCTCCAGTTTGATTCCCTCTAGAATGAGGAGAGAAGAAACACTTGTAGTTTTATGTGTAGAGGTCCCGAGGGCAATATATCATACCATAGTTCACACTAAGGAGTGCAATGATGATGAAGAAAGTGTTGGGTCATCATATTGTGTCATAATTTATGACAATAAATGTACTTCACTATACATGAAAGTTGAAAATGGGTTTGCTAATGTTCATTCATGTTATCATATATCTTTCCATAACGGTGATGACCAAGAAGATGAGGATGCTGAAGATGCGCCTACAAAACATGCAGAAGGGGTAAACAATTCTGTTGATGCATTAAAAGAAGTGAATCTTGGGGATGAGGATGACAAAAAGCCTACATATGTAAGTATCTTTTTGAATGAGGATGAAGAAAAGAAATATATGGAGTTACTTATTGAGTTCAAAGATGTGTTTGCTTGGAGTTATAAAGAGATGTCGGGATTAGATCCTAGAGTTACAGTCCATCATCTTTCTGTCAAATGAGGCATTCATCCTATTAAGCAAGCTTAACATCGATTTAGACCTGAACTAATTATATTGATCAAAGTTGAAGTTAACAAGCTCATTGAAGTAGGGTTCATTCGAGAACTCAAGTATCCTACATGGATTTCGAGTATTGTACCTATAAGAAAGAAAAATATCCAAATTTGAGTTTGTGTTGACTTTATGGATCTTAATAATACATGCCCTAAGGATGAATTCCCTCTTCCAATCCTTGAGCTTATGATTGATGCCACGACTAGATATGAGACGATGTCTTTTATGGATAGTTCTTCTGGAATAATCAAATTCGGATGGCAATAAGAGATGAAGAACTTACTGTATTTCACACTCCTAAAGGCATATATTGTTACAAAGTGATGCCTTTCGATTTAAAGAATGCTGGAGCTACTTACCAATGGGTGATGTAGAATATTTTTGATGATATGCTCCATAAAAATATTGAGTATTATGTTGATGATTTAGTGTTGAAATAAAGAAAGAGCTAAGACCACCTGCAAGATTTGAGAATGGTGTTTGAACGACTTCGAAGATACCAACTTAAAATGAATCCTTTAAAATGTGCTTTTGGAGTTACTTTAGGAAAGTTTTTGGGTTTTATTGTTCAACATCGAGGGATTGAAATTGTCCAAGATAAGATAAATGCTATCTTGAATATGTCTGAGCCTAAAAACATTCATGAGTTAAAAAGCTTATGAGGAAAGTTGGCATATCTTTGGAGATTTATCTCAAATCTAACAGAGAGATATCAACTATTCAATCGTCTTATGAAGAAAGATGTTCCTTATGAATGGGACCAAGCTTATACCAATGCTTTTGAGAACATAAAATCCTACCCGGTGAAGTCCCCCGTACTTGTGCCTCCTATACCTGGAAAACCTTTGATATCATATATTGCAACAGAAGAAAAGTCCATAGGAGTACTTCTAGCACAAGAAAACAATGAAGGGAAAGAAAATGCCTTTTATTACCTGAGTAGGATGATGAAACAAAATGAGATCAAGTATTCACCTATTGAGAAGTTATGTCTGGCACTTGTTTTCTCAATTCAAAAGATGAAGCATTACTTTCAATCTCATGTTGTACTCCTTGTCTCTATAGCAAACCCTATCAAGTTTTTCATGTCCAAGCCTGTCTTAAGTAATCGACTAGTGACATGATATCTCCAATTTCAACAATTTGAAATTGTATACATCTCCCAAAAGTATGTAAAAGGACAAGTGCTAGCAAATTTCTTAGCCAATCATCCAATTCCAAATGATTGGGAGTTCTCTGATGATTTACCTGATGAAGATATAATGATGGTAGAAGTTCAACCACCATGGAAAATGTATTTTAATGGCGCTGCACATCGCAAAGGGGCTGGTGCTAGAGTAGTGTTTGTCACTCCTTATGGAGAAGTCTTGCCATATTCTTTTACTTTACCACAATGCTGCTCTAATAATGTTGCTGAATATCAAGCACTGTTGCTTGGACTTGAAATGGTTGTTGATATGAAACTGTTGCAACTACAAATATTTGGGGATTCCAAGTTGGTGGTTAATCAAGTTTTAGGTAATTTATGAGGTAAAGAATCCTGACTTACTCCCATACTGTAATTATGCTCAAAAGATGATGGGTTGTCTTGGAGAGGCGACAATTCAATATGTTCCTAGAGGGAAAAATAAGAAGGCTGATGCATTGATAACTTTAGCTTCTACGTTGGTATAGTTTGGTCAAATGCAAGTTATTGTTTGTCAACAATGGATACCTTCACTACAAGATGAGCATAAGGAAGAATTTGAACAAGTCATCGCTACTTCTGAAGATGAAATTGAAGACTGGCGATAGCTAATAATTGATTACTTATATTATGGAATACTGCCTACAAATCTTCGAAGGAGGACAAAAATTCGACGATGAGACCTTCAGTTTCTTTATTATAAAGATACACTCTACATACGATCATTTGATAGGGTATTCTTACATTGTTTAGGGGCAGAAAAATTCATTCAGGCAATGGAAGAAGCATTCTAAAATATGTGTAGCACACCAATCTGGGACTAAACTTTATTTTCATATAAAAATGATGGAGTATTATTTGTAAACCATGGTGAAAGATTGCTTGGATTAAGTTCAAAGGTATAAAGCTTGTCAATTCCATGCAAACTTTGTACCTCAACCACTAAAAGTATTTCACCTAACTATTTTATTCATGGCCATTCGAATCTTGGAGTTTGGATGTTATTGCCCTATTACCTAAATGCTCTAGTGGGAATTTGTACATATTAGCTGTAATGGATTACGTCTCAAAATAGACAGAAGCTATTTTACTTAAAGAAGTAAAGAAGGAGAACATCACCAATTTCATCCAGGTCAATATTATCTATTGTTTTTGGTATTCCTCGATATATATTGACAGACAATAGAAATCCATATGATAATAAGTTGATGACAAAAATATGTGATCTTTTTGGCTTCAAGCAACGCAATTCCTCTATGTATTATGTTGTTGCTGATGACCTTGCTGAAGCATTCAATAAGACACATTGCAATTTGTTGAAGAAATTCACCTCTATATCTAAGAGCGATTGACATGAAAGAATGGAAAAAGCTCTTTGGGCATATAGGACCACATATTGCATGCCAACGCAAGCAACTCTTTGTTCTCTTATTTATGGAGCTGAGACGGTCCTTCCACTTGAGAATCAAATTCTATCATTGCGACTTGCTATTCAAGAAGGCTCATCGATGAAGAGAATGCTTGATTACACCTCAAAGAATTGGAGGCTCTTGATGAAAAGAGACTAGAAGCTCAACAAAGTATGGAATGCTATCAAGCTCGTCTAGCTCAATCCTTTAATAAGAAGGTTTGTCTTAGATGCTTTCAAATGGGCAATCAAGTTCTTATTGTAAGAAGGCCTATTATTTCTTCTCATCGATCTGGAAGAAAGATCTCTGCTAAGTGGGATGGACCATATGTTGTACAAGAAGTACACTCAAATGACTCTTACAAATTGGTTGACTCAGAAGGAATGCACATTGGCCACATCAATGGAAAGTTCATAAAGAGATATTATCCTTAAGAAAAGAGCGCACTCCTTAAGGAACAAACACAACCTGCACTACCACTCCTGGCCCGCAAGAGTATAAACTGTGTACGACACAAATAAATAATAATTAAAAATCACTCTTTCAGAACTACATTATGACTTGATCCTCTTTACTGAGGTTTGTGGGCGCTTAGAAGTTACATTCTAAATTCAGTCGCATGAGTGGTAAAACTACATATTCCACACTTGATCCTTTTAGTTGAGATTTGTAAGTACTTAGAGTTGCATCATAAATTCATTTTCATAAGCCTAAACAAAAGGGAAAAATGAGCAGAGCATCACGATATTTCCCTAAAAAGTGTAATGCAAGTCAGAGAGGCTTGAGCAAGAACAAATTTGAGTCGACTTTAAAAAAATATCTGTATAAATTTCCTTTCAATGCATCAATATGAATAAATGAATCTTGAAGCTAAAACATAAAGGGAACATTGAAGAAAATATATGATATTAAGTAATCAAAAGGTTTCTTTTCTATTGATATTAAAAAAAATGTAAACTAAGCAATAAAAAAAAAGGAAAGCATAAAGTTTGAAAGAAAACATGTTCCTATAGGCTAATCTAAAAATAGCTTATAGTTGGCTAATTCTTGAAGAGAGGCTTCTCAGATCTTCTTCTTCTCTTCTACTTCATTCGTGTCAGTTGAGGTTGCTAGGGAAGCATCAACACATTTATTGTACTCCTGTTCAGCTGCTAACACCTTAGATTCAACATCTTCAACTTCTTTCTAGACAACATCTCGAGGATCCTTTAACTCTTTCACTCTCTTCTTTGCCTCCTTAAGGGATTGAAGAGTAACAGATAATTCCTTCAATTTTTCACTCTTCTTATTCAAAATAAGAGCAAGATTTTTCTTGGCTTTAAAATAAGACTCAGACTTTTCAAGCTCCATAACTTTATCAGCAAGGGACAATTGTGTTTGGTCATAAGAGGTGGCAAGTTCAAAGAAAGAGCTCAGTAAGTTTTTCAAAGGAGAAATGTCCACACCCATTTTATCTATATCCTCGAGAATTACATGGACCTTATCCTCAAGGGAAGAAACACGTTCTGTAGTAAGGTCAATAAGTTTAGAGCATATCTTAGCCTATGCTTCCTTGACAAAATTCATTCGAAGCTCCAAATCGACCTTTCTTCCATAAAAAATGGACATGGATATTGTTGGTTGTTAACGAGCATTGAACTCTGTGGTGCTTGTATTTCTTCCAAGATAAGTAGAAGTAGCCTCTTGCTTCAATTTAAGTGTTGAAGGCGATTTTCTTGAATCTGACCCTTTTATAGATTCATTACTATCTTGTAGTTTAGAAACTCCCAACATATTGAAGCTGTTTGCCTGAAAAGAAAAACAAAGATGAAAGATGATAATTAGTGACATCATTTGGTACCGCAGGATGATGGAGAAGTTGAAATCATTACCTCTTTTACGGTTGTCAAAGTCCTTGACGAACTAATGTTATTTTCAACAACCTCTACCACATGCAAATTAGTATCTTTTTGCGTGTTTGAAGGCCGTCTTAACCTCTTCCAACAATTATCACTTTTGGTACTTGTACTATCATCTTGAGTTGGTCGCATAAGAGGAGTATGATAAGAGGGTCTTTTGGCTCCATCCGGAATAACAACAGTAGACTTCAGAGCAAGAGTTTCACTCACAACTAAGACCTGTTTATTGTTTTGAATAACATCAGTGTCCATACCAACCTCATTTGTTAAAAATTTCATATGGTTTTTTAGACCATGCACCTTGTCCCACCAAGACTGATAATTGAGTGAAACAAATTTCTTTAGATTGGGCTCATTAGGAAGAAATGTTTCCCTTGCCTTGGACTTAGTCAACATACAAATTCGCACAAGTCTTAATCCCTTACTTAATGAAGTCTGTCAAAAATCATGGTCCAATCGACTAGGGACATCCTAAAAAAATCCAAACTGGTGGCGAATCTGTGAGGACTATAAGGCTCAATAATGAAGGCATCTCCATTCCTTAAAGTAAGATAGTTTGCGCGAATACTCATGAAAAAATTTGATTGGTACTCTTTTTTTGTGCCGCCATCACGATAGTGATATGCATGAGGCCTATCAAGCAATGTTGCATTCCAAACAATAGTTCCACCTCCATGTATATGCTTTCGTGCCTCCTCTTTTTAGTAGTACCTGTAAGCACCTTCACCAGATTAAGTGGGCCATAAATGGATCAATCGGCCCATTCAGTAATGAATAATGAGTCCTGAAATAATAGGTCAACCAACTATACACATAATGAATTGGAAAACAAGTGTGCACGATATCAAGCTGTGAACACTGGTAGATACCAGCTAAGACCGAGACTTCAAGGCTAATTCTTCGTCCGCATGCCAGTTGACAGGCCATTCTAAAAAGGCCTAGTCGAATAAAGTCATCTTTTTCTGTAGAAAGCATGAATACACATAGCCAACAAGAAAAATGCTTCCAAATATGTTTCCTCTAGTTTCTGTCCCTTAACCCCTAATTTGCGAAACAAGGATTCTTCAACAACAGACTAATTGATATGCTCATCAATTGTTCCAGTTGGGTTATGCGACACTTTAAACGAGCATACTTCTTTTCTTTTCTTGGAGGGGGTTGCTTGTATTTTATATTCTTCCTACACCAAAACTTGATCCATTGTTACACAAAAACATCCAGGTCGCCATTATTGGCTGCTTATAATTGATGAAAGCATTAAATAAATGCTCACAGGATAGTGGGAGAAACCTCATCCCCTTATCAAGAATGCTTGTAAGTTCTGCAATGCTTGGCCCGACTTCCTCGTAAAGACTTCCAATTATGGGTAGGCCACCAATTGCATGTAAGTCCCAAAGTGATATAGATACTTATCCATTTGAAGTGAGCAATGTATTCATAACAGGACATCAAGCTTCACAAAAGACTTGCAAGATGTTAGTGTTACGATCGTAAGTAATGAACTGTATACAACATAATAAATCCTTGCATCCTTCAAAGTTTGGTGACTCCTACTAAGAATATCTTCGACCCACTCTCAATAATCAGGAATGTAGTGAAATCTCTGTCAAATGCAAAAGTGTTATTCTATTGAATCTCCCCATTTAAGATTCGGCGTCCTAAACATGGTAGAGAACTTGCAGTATTTCTGACATGGTAATTAAGAGACCAAAGTTCCCAAGTCTTTGGAGGATGACTGTTATGTTCGAGAGTCCAATTATCTAAATCGGGGAGGTCCTCTAGAACTGGCCAAGAAGCAGCGTAATGTCCACATAATGGAATATCTGCAAGTAATTTGGTCTCCACCTTACTACATTTGTGGTTTGATATTACAAGGTACCGCGACTTAGTAGAAGAAGATGTAAAATCTCTGAAGTAAACCATGATTCAAACTATAAGGAAAAAATGTCTTATCAGCGCTTAATCTGGTAATTCAATAATCATGGTTATGAATTCAAATAATCAAAATTTTTCTATTTTATGCGAGCAATTTGTTTTTTACATAGTTTGGAAAATATAATGCCTTAGACAAATTGCGTAAAGTCTTTGCCTTAGACGGTGTAAAGTCTTTATCTTGGACTATATAGAGCCTCTAACTTAGACAGTATAAGTCTTTGCCACAAATTATGTGAAGTCTTTGCCTTAGATAGTATAAAGTCTTTAGCTTGGATTGTATGACACCTTTGACTCAGACAGTGTAAAGTCTTTGCCACAAATTATGTAAAGACTTTACCTTAGATTGTGTAAAGTCTTTAGTTTGAACTATACAATGCCTCTAACTCAGACAGTGTAAAGTCTTTGCCTTAGATGGTGTAAAGTCTTTAGCTTGGATTGTATGATACCTTTGACTGAGACAGTGTAAAGTCTTTGCCAAAAATTGGGTAAAGTCTTTCTCTTAGATGGTGTAAAGTCTTTAGCTTGGACTGTATAGTGCCTCAAACTCAGACAGTATAAAGTCTTTACCACAAATTATATGAAGTCTTTGCCTTAAACGGTGTAAAGTCTTTAACTTGGGTTGTATAGCGTCTCTGACTCAAACAATGTAAAGCCTCTTACTTAGACTATGAAAAGTCTTTTGACTCAGACGGTGTAAAGTCTTTGTCAAAAAATGATTATTGATGGAAGTAAGGTGAAAAGTGGAGATGTATTCTTGTGTCACAAATATAGTCCCTTTTGATTTACATATGTCACTAAAAAATCAATGGTTACTATATTGATTCTATTCATTAAAAAAAAAATTGATTCCATAACTTAAAGTCAACAAAAGAAAGTTGAAGACAAAGTTGACAAGGAAATACAATAACCATGGTCTCTTTATTACAAAGAAAAAAATCATCAATTTTCTTTATAAGTATTTTATTTTGTTTTTTTTACAAGAAGGATAAAATAAAATTATTCGACAACATGTGCCTAAAAAAAAGGATAATTCATCAACCAAAGAAGTTACTTCTTGATGAATTTAATATATATATTTTAGTCACTTTCACATGAAATACGAAATAACCATGTGACAAAAAAAAAGGAATAATTCAGCAACCAAAGAAGTTATTTCTTGATTAATTGAAAGATGTGTATAGTTTTTTTGTCACTTTCATGTGAAACACAAAATACCCATATAACCAAAAAGGAGGATGATTCATCAACTAAAATAGTTATTTCTTGATGAATATATATATATATTAGTCACTTTCATATAAAATACAAAGTACCTATGTAATTTTAAAAAAAGAAGAAAGAAAAGGTACCATGCACTTCGATGCTTGGAAGCTTGAACTCGCACTTTGTGAAAAAAGTTCACAAATTACTAATGTTAAGAGAATGAAATACATGCATCTATTTATAGAGTAGACATGCGCAAGGGTAATATGACTCCTAATACAATTCTAGTACCACTCCTAATTCTTGGAGGAGTCCAAGTACTAGAGGAAAGCTATTAAAAAGAAATCAAATAAGCTTCTAATTCTAAATTAAATAAAATACTACATGAAGGAGCTTCTAAATTTATTTGTAGCCGCACATTGTTTTTGTCATCAACTGGACGTCAAGATTATTAGACAAAGTGAGTCCTTAAACTAAAGATTTGAGTTCACGTACAACTGCACTGTGTCGTGCTTTAAACCTTTAAAAGAACAAGATATACTTATCCTTAAAGGATAAAGTACAAGAAGTGACAAAAAGGGGTCTTGGATTCCTTTTCCAACACAAAGTGAATGCAACGTATGAGGTGTTGATGAACATTTGTTTTTTTTCTCCTTTGTGGACTTGAATTACATCATAAGTATTGTGAAAACCCTCAAATGTGCTAGAATGGATCTTATAGATACTTTCATGACTTGTGTTTAAGGTGCAACATCTCGACAAGACTGAAAGTAGGGGTATTTGTAAGAATTAAAATTTTATTGGAATTAAATTCATAAATTAATTTGGACTATATTAAATTTAAGAAAATAGTTCAAATAATGTGGTAATCCAAATCAAATTAAATGGGTCATTAAATCGCACCAAGTGTCAAATTTATGTGGCAATTCAAGTCAAATTAAATGAGCCACTAAAATCACACCACGTGTCAAGTTTATTTGATGATCCAAATCAAGTTAAATTAGTCACTAAAATAATGACACGGTGTTTATGTGATATGTTCTGGCCAATTAAATTAAAGTTTTTCACCAAGGAATGTGATTGATCAATTCAAACTGACCAATCAGATCGCACAAGTACTCCATTCACTACAACTATAAATGGGGGTCTCATTATTCAACAAAGAGGAGATTTTGGGAAGAACAAGAAGGAATAAGGGAGCTCGTGGATCAAAGATTACAAATTTTTTACAGCTTACAAATTCAAGAAATCAAGTTCAAGATCAAGAACCAAGCAAAAATCAAGAAATTCAAGATCAAAATACTTGCTTACACTAATTATTCGTCATAATCATACAAGGGTTTGTGACGGATAATTCAAATTCAAGTTCGAAAACAAAATTCAAGATCAAACTACTCACGCCCTTGAATCTAATTCGAGTTCAACACAACTTTTTTTATACTTGAAGAATCAGAGGATTACTATAGAGATTGTGATACCCACTACATTTTGAAATTCAACATAATATATTTGCTACTCCAATTTTTCCTGTTTTGATTATTTATTTTTCTCGACTCAAAAATTTATTGTGTATGAATATGCTTATTGAAACTTGAAGATTTACGGCCAAAAAAAAAGAAATTTGTAAACTTACTTTATTCAACACTTCTTGACTATTTAATCTTATTTTTAACAAAATATTATTGTAATGATGCTAAGAGTCATTTTTGGCATTTTCAAAAAATAAAATTATTTTTCCCTCCCAATAGCTGCCCCGAGTCATATTTAATTGATTTTGAAAGTTGATTTTTGTAAATGTTGTAAAAAGTTTAATTTTTGCTAAAAAATTGAGTTTTGAAGGCTTAAGTTGCCTAATTTTGATTTTTTGAGTCATTTTGAGATTCGTGCATCAGAATAAAATTTTGTCAATTTCACCAATTCCAGCATATGAAAATTGGTGTAGGAGAATTGTTGAAATCAAATTTGGAGTTGTTATGTGGATTTTAGGCTCGAAGTTGAAAATAGAATTAAAGTTTGACGTAGATTTGATTTTTGTCAATATTTTGAGTTTGGGGTGCTCGAATTGAATTTCTGATGGTTCCACTGATTTCGGAGGTGATTTTAGTTCTAAAATGAGATTTGTTATAATTTTTGGGTATTCCAGTAGTGTTTTGGTATTTCTAGTTCCTAGGTTAGTTTAGTTGTGAATTATCATATTCTGGGTCAAGGAGAGCTCAAATTCAATTTTTGACAATACTATTGAGTTTGAAAAGTCCAATTAAGTAGGGTTGCATATATGATTTGTGTGTATGGTGTTCTGAACGAATCCCGAAGGTCTATTCCATGATTTTGTGTCAATTGGTCATTACTGATATCAGGTGCATGCTTCCTTCTTTGCATTCATGGGGCCCCTCTCGTGATTGCAAAGGTATTTGTTCCCTGTGCATCGCGTTCGTGAAGTCCCTAATCGCGATCTCAAAGGGTCCCATGCCTGATCATCACAATCGCGGGCTAAAATGAGTCGCAATAGTTAAGAGATAATTATCCCTAAATAGTGAATAGTCCTAAAAGTCAGGTTTTAGCCATTTCCCTCCATTTTTGGACTTCAGGAGATTGGGAAAGGGTGATTTTAATTAAGTTTTCAAGGAAAATTCATTGAAAAAGGTATTTTTGGCTTTCCTCTTCATTACCCATTGATTATTTCTTGATTTTAACATCAAATTAGTATTTTCAATTGGAGAAATTGGGGGTTTTCATAAACTTGAATTTTCAACAAAAATGGTGATTTTGAACTCATTTAAGCTCCGCTTTCGAAATAATTTTCATCAATAGATTTCTAATTACATGAAGAATGTTTTCATCCAAATTTTTTCAGATTTTAGCCTCCATTTTTGGTATAAAAAATTTGGACTAGTTTACCCTTCTTCCCCAAAATTGTATGATTTTAGTTTCATTAGTTTTGAAATGTGATTGTGAATAAATTTTTGACTAGATTGTGGTGCTTTGGAGTATAATCGAGAGTAAAAATTCTGAGTTTAGATTAACCGTGACTTTTTGCTAAGTCAAATGTATTTCTAACATATGATTAAGTGTGTTGAACCTTGTCTTTCCTAATTGTGTGACTGAGATGTAATATGAATTAGTTTAAATGGGTAATTATGTGAAATGGTTTATGAAATGAGATGGGCCATTATTGTAACGATCAAAAGAATTTTGAACTTCATAATGGTTGGTCAAGGTTAGTGTTAAACTGGTCATGATTGAATTTTGGCAGCCATGGGTTGTATTTAAGTGACCAGATTCAAAACAGATTGTTTGGTGAGGTTGTAGGGCCGGTTGGGCAGTAAACTTTGAAAGGTCATAACTTTTGGTATGGGTTGAACTGTATGGGATGCTATATATCAAATTGAAGCTCTTTGCGTTATCTTCGCAACGCAACTAGTTTCACTCAATTCGGAGTTCGTATGGGAAAGTTATGGCCAAAACAGTGAGACTACTCGTAATTGGAAGGACGCTAGGAACAAGGTTCTGGAATTGGGTTAAGGACTGGACCACGGACCGTTTGGTGGTCCACGGTACGTGTGGGTGCTCGTGGGTTTTTCTAGTGGTCTCTTAGGGGTTGGGGTCCAAGCCATGGACCAAGTATGGTCCCACGGACCACCCCACAGTTCGTGAGACCCTTCACGACCCGTGAGGGGTCCCGTGAAGTGAGGCAGAATATTGGACAAGGTTCGGTGCTGGACTCCAGACCAAGTGATGCTCCACAGACTAGTACACGGTCCGTGATACCCCCCGTGGAGTGATCCAGAAAGTCCCCCGAGATTTCAAGCCGAAGACGAGACCAAGTGAAGTCTCACAGGCATGTACACGACCCGTGAGCATGTATACGGGCACTGTAGCCCTTACGTGTTGAACTTTCTTCAGTGAATTAGTCCATTTCATTAATGGTTAATTCGTAATTTAATTAAATCCTATGCCCCTTTTAGGCTTTCTAAG